>NDGN011539418.1:1195-20256 GCA_002564285.1 Tympanoctomys barrerae | reverse complement strand
CACACACACACACACACACACACACACACACACACACACAAAGGTCTCTATCCTTTGCAGCCTCAAAGCTGCAGAGGTGAACAAATTTGCTTTGAGGAGAAAGCCACAGAGGCCCATGTTCCTGAATTGCAGCAATGGCCACACTAGCTTCCAAAATGGTGGCTACACAGAAAATTTCTTCCTCAAAATCGGGGTCTGAATGCTCAGCAATCCAGGTACTAGATACCTACAGCAAAGAGAGAA
Organism: Tympanoctomys barrerae; assembly: GCA_002564285.1. NCBI lineage: Eukaryota > Metazoa > Chordata > Mammalia > Rodentia > Octodontidae > Tympanoctomys > Tympanoctomys barrerae. Next base: position 20,013 of record NDGN011539418.1, on the reverse strand, counting down.
GAAAGCCTGGCTACTGCTCCAGGGGGCAGCAGATTTTGGCATCATCCACATGGCATTGGTTTTAGGCACATGCAAAATGGAAGAGTTCTGAGGTTAAAAAGGTTTTCACCTAAATTTCAGAAGTTCTTGTATTCCCCAACTATTTTGTGAGTTGAACTCAGATGGATGTACACTGAAGAGAGAAGGTTAAAAATACTGATTTTAATAAACTTGTGAAAACTATCTGGGAAAAAAAAAAAGTCCTAGGAGGCCAGACAGTGTGCCCCTTAGAGGGCAGCATGTGAAGCAGAGAGTGAAAAGCCTAATGTGCAGTAGAGACCCCGAAAGTTTAAAAAAGCCAAAAACATCATCTAAAACAGGTTACAAAAGGGGAGCAAAACAGGCCTAGGAGAAAAGTCATGGAAACTACCGCTAAAGGTGCCATAGAGGCGAAGCCACATAGAGCTCACAATTTGCCACAGATTTCTTTAGATGTTCCACATGGACCTACAGGACTTAATGTGCCTTTCTAGATTTTAGACTAGCTTTGATCCCAATGCTTTGAATCCTGTTGCTTATATCTTTTAAAATAATAATGTTTTCTTGTGCCATTAAATGTTAAAAGTGTTTAACTTTTCATTTATACAGGGGCTTACAGCTAAGAGTTTGCCTTAGATCTTAAAAGAGACTTACAGATTAGACTTTTCAGCAAGGCTAAAACTGTTAGTATTTTGGCATCTCTTAGAGATGGACTAAAATGCCTTTTACATCAAGCAATGTACAGAAGTCTTTGGGGGGCTAGAGGTGGAATGTTATGGCTTGTGTCTAGATGTCCCCCCAAAGCCTCATGCAGTTATTGAGACAGGCTTCTAGAGTTTGTGATTAATTCATGATCCAATGCAGAGATTATGGGTATGAGTGCTACATCCACCCTGGGGTAGATAGACTAAATTCAGTATAAAGTAAAAACAAAGCCTGCTAGCTGCCACAGCCACTGCTCCTTCCCTTTGCTCTTTATACTTTTCTACTGCCACAAGCTGCTGCCCTCTGCCATGTGCCTCTCCGCCTTGGAGCCAGCCAAATATAGACTAAAACCTCCACTAACTGTGAGCTAAATAAACCTTCCCTTCCTTAATTTTGGGCGTTAGCTACGTTGTCCCAACAACAACAAAATAACAAAAATAGGGTGCCATTGTCATCAATAAATTATTCCATCAATGAGCTCATAGCTGTGTGTGCTGTCAGGAGGTGGGGCCTAGCTGGGGTGGGGTAGGCCACAAAGATAGTGACTTTGGAGGATACATCTCTTTCTCTGACTCATGCCTTCTTTCTTCTTCTTGGCTGTCAGGAGTTGAGCAGCTCTTCTCTGTAAGGGCCTTCCACCGGACCACTTCTGCCTTAGGGCTTTCTGACCATAACTGAACCCTCTAAAACTGCAAACTAAATAAGCCTCCTCTTCATTAAATTATGATATCAAGTATTTAGTGCCTGTAACAGGAAGGTTGACTGATACAGTGTGACTACTCTCCAGAACTAGACCAATATATGGACCATTCTCTTCTCTGTTACTTGTGAGATCAGCCTGTGGATTTTTAAATTGGCCAAAAGCTTTCTCTGTTCTCTTAAAGTCCTGACTCTTTCTGTCTTCTTCCAAGCCCTGATGCATACAAGTTGAAGGGACCATATTTTTACACACAAGTTGCACTACCATCTCCCTATGATATGATGTCTCCTCCAACAAGCTAACAATTGCTGTGTCTGCCCAAAGCCCTGTTGGAATCTCAAGCCAGAGCTTTCTGTGAAGGCCCTCTGTGATGGAAAAACCCCTCACCTGTTTGGAAGCATTGTAGACAATGCTTGAAATGGGGGTGGCAGCACTGTTAGATAAGACGACAAAGTTTGTTGGCTTCTTGTCCATTCCAAAGATCCTGATATTTGTAAACATGAGGTGGTTGAGATCCATGTAATTGTTATTTGTAATCTTTGCCTGTAGACGATTCTAAGAAAAAAAAAGTCAGTTGGTAGGTTAAAAACATCATATACAATGTCTTTCTGAGATCTGAAGTCTTTTCTTTGCTTACTTTGATAGCAAATATATTAAAATTGATGGTTTATCTTTTTCTCCATGTAATGTTGCCAGGTGGTTGTCAGGGAAAACAGTGACTCAGGCTCTGGATATCCTAAAGCTTTTAGGACTATTTCATGTTTGCCTTGGTTCACTGGTTCTTTACTCTATTCTATTACTTAGATAATATGATGCTGACATTATAAAAGTTTAAATGGTTATAATGTGCATCTAGAAAGCAATTCAGTTTTCTTTTTCTTTTTTTGTGCAGGGTCTCACTACACAGCTCACATGAGTAGTGATCCTCCTGCTTCCTGCCTCCCAAGTGCTGGGATTACAGGCACAGGCCACCAAGCCCGGACTCCATGACCGGCTCAGTGTACCAGGGAGCTGGGCTGGCATGGCAGGTGGAGCCAGGGATTGAACCCCAGCCCCTGCACTTACCTAAGCAAGTGCTTAGTCTGCTCAACTATACCGCCGACCCTTAGAAAGCAATTCAATGACAGAAGTACACCCAGTGACACACTAACACAAAGATAAAGACAGGCAGATACAAGGTGTCAATACAAAATACAACATGTGTTTGCATTTTTTAAATTGGAAAAGATACATTTCCATTAATTCCTCTCAAGTATTTCTCATTTCAAACACCTCTGTTTCATTTTTCTATCCACTTTCTTTCTTGCTTGCTCACTGGCTTGCTTGCTTTCATCTTTTTGCAGTACTGGTGATTGAACTCAGTACCCTGCACTTGCCAGGCAAGCACTTACTCTACTGAGCTATCTCCCCGGCCCCTTCTACCTATTTTCAAAGCAGTTCTGCAAGTCCTCGTTCATGAGTGTCATTAGTTGTGTCACTCTGGCATCTTTGACGATGTCCTGAATCAAGGCAATTTTTTATTTTTCAGGGTCATTTTGACTTTGGAAAAGAATCACACAGTGCAAGATCCAGCAGACAAGGTAAATGAAGCCACACTATAATGTTTTTATTTGACAGAAGTTGATATGTATGTTTTAAATCAATTCAGGACATAAAGCCAGCCACAAAAAGACATTCAGGAAATAGGACTTCTAGACCTGCTTCAGAAAGTATAAGAATGATGGAATAAGTGTGTTTGAAGAAAGGAGGAGTTTTTTGATGGGATTAATAACGTCTTTTACTGTGATATTTTTTAAAATTTTTAAATATTCATTGTATGTTTTGATCTTGCCTCATACACAGAGTCCCTAAATATTTTTCTTTTGCTATATTAATGAAGATAAGAACTAAAATTTATGAAATCCCATGTTTCAGGCACTGTGCTAAGTATTTTCTGGGGATTATCTCATTCAAATCTCCCAGAAGACTGTGGGGTTGAAATGAAAACTGTCCCATTTTTCAGATGAGGATACTGAAGTAAAGAGAAGTTAAAATGACTTCTTTAAGGAACCAGAGTTCAAAGTGATAATACTGAGCTATCAAAGGTAGAAGTGAATGGGAAGGAAAAAAAAAAATACACACACACACACACACACACACACACACACACAAGAGAGAGAGTTAGGATAGATATCAGCTACTTTCTCTTAGTTCACTGAGAATAAAAGTTTGTACTAATATTGTTTAGACAAGATATCATGTCTGCATTTTGTCCTCTGAATACTATGAAGACAACAATATGCAATGTATTAATTCTTGTATACATCCTACTAACCTATGTTGAACCTGTTGCACTGCTATTTTATCTTTTTTATCATTAAAATTAATAAAAATTATTTTTAAAAAAGGTAAAAGTGAACACTAAAGAAAAAAGAGGATACTTCTATGATTATAGAGACTATCACTCCCACACAATTATCAACCAAAAATACTTGACAGAGGGACCAAAGTAATACAGCCGAGTAAAAGAACCATTTTAACAAAAGGGGGTTAGGGAAGAGGCTGTGCACAAGCAAAAAGTAGAGCCTTGACCTAAATTTAACATTGTATATATAAATCAATTCAAAGCAATAGCAGAATTAATTGGAAAAGAGAAAAGTGAGACATTTTAAAACCACAAAAAAATTAGGATCTAGAGCCTCTTAGATATGACAACAAAAGGCATGATACGTAAAATACAATAGTGATAAATTATACCCACCAAGGTTTATTAGTCTCATGACTCTGTCAAGAGAATGAAAACAGAAGCCTAGAAATAGAAGAGTTTGCAAACCACGTACACAGCAGAAGGCTAGTATTGAAAACGTATAAAAACTTTCAAATCTGATCAGTCAAGAAAAAAAGAAGCCAAATAATCCAAGGAGAAAATGGTGAAATAATTACATAGATACTTAGCTTAAAAGAAATGCAAGTGGAAAAGACACACAAGAAAATGTTTCTAGCATCATTAGACACTGGAGAAACACAAACTAATGTCACAAAGAAATATCACACGTATCAGAATGGGTAAGATGAAAAGTAGTGACAACATCTGAGGCTGGAAAAGATGCAGACCAGCTAGACCATCTATGTATTGCAGGTAGAAATGTGAAACAGTACAGCCATTCTGGACAATAATTTGCAAGTGTCTTACAAGACTTAACATGTACTACTGTAAGACCAGCAACTGGAAACCTGAGAATTTGTACCTGAAAAAAAAAACAAACTTAAAATTGGGGCCGGGGAGATGGCTCAGTGGAATAAGCGCTTCCCTGGTAAGCTCAAGGGCCTGAGTTCAATCCTGGTTCTGAAAAAAAAAAACACCCTAAAATGTATATTTATACCAAAATTTGTACATGAGCTTTCATAGCATTTTTATTTTCATTACAATGCATCATGGCCAGAAAGAACCAGGTTCCCTTGATCAGAAGAACACTGAGCAAAAGGTGGTATACATATACCTTGAAATGCTCTTTCAAATAAGAAGGAACAGAATATAACAACTTAGCAGAATTTTAAGGTAATTACGCTGGATAAAAGAGTTGTACATAATGTATGATTCCATTTACATAAGCATACTTAGAAGGACAAGATTACACACAACAGCAGTTCTGTGGTTGCCAGAGGCCACCACAAAGTCTGGGGCTGGAGGCGAGCTGATACAAGAACAAGAAGGATCTCTGTGGAGAAGTTCTACATCTTCACAAAATTAATACCCATTGCTTGGCTGTGAAGTTGTTCTGCATTCCTCTAAGTTGTTATCATTAAAGGAATCTGTATAAAGGGCATATGGGAAATCACTGATTTTTACAACAGCGTGGGGGATAATAAATTACTCCAAAATTAAAAATTTAAGAAAATTATCAGAAAAAAATAGAAATAAGGGATAATAGTCCCTGAGAAATAAATCCCTGATCATATATGATCATATTCCTAAGAAAAGTAAATTAAAATTCTCCCATTTTCCACAGATCCTGCACCCTTGTTCTCCTCTCGTTCCCTTGTAAAATAGAAATGAAGTAAATGATGATCTATATCCTTCAATTTTTCAAAGCTACCTGATGATGCCTGGGCCCAAAGCCAAGCTCCAGGAACTGGAGTCAAGCTCCAGTAAAAAAATGAACCTAAAAAGGTATTTCACAGCCTCACCAGAATTTGTTATCATTTGATTTCTTGAAGATTGCCATTGTCTCTGGAGTAAATGGAATCTTAGTGCTGTTTTAAATTGCATTTGTCTTGTTGGTGGAAGTGCAAACTCGTATAGCAACTATGGAATCAGTACAGAGACTCTTCAACAAACTGACATAGAAGTTCCATTCAACCCAGATATTCCCTTTCTAGACACCTTCCCAAGAGTCGAAGGTGTCATATTACAGTGACACACGCATACCTATGTTTATGGCAGCACAATTCATAATAGCTAAATCTTGGAAGCAGCCTATTTGTCCACAAATAGATAAAGAAAATAGATATCTATACACTATGAAGTATTACTCTGCTATAACAAAAGGATAAATTTGAGTCACTTATAGGAAAATAAATGTACCTTGTAGATGTAATGCTAAGTGAAATAAATCAGACACATGAGCTTAAATATCATGTGATTCCTCTTATGTGAGCAATCCAAAGTATAAATACATAAAAGAGAAAAATAAAGGCAATATAAAAGGAAAGAGAAGGAGAGAGAGACTTTTTTTACAAATGAAAAAGAGCCCAAGAGACGAACAAAAGAAGTAAAGGACATAAAGAGAATTAAGATGTGTCTTGCATATATACCAACTAACCACAATAAATATAATCATGTATCACAAACATGTATTAATTTTAAAAAATGGTATTTCATGCCTCACCCACACTCACACCCCATACTTGCCCTCCTCAATGACATGTTTTGGAAGTCATAACCCAACACGTAAGATCAAAGGTGATGACTTTTTTTCTGGGGAGAGGGTGGGGGTGGAGTTTCAGTGCAGGACTCATGTGTGTAACACTCACAATGCATTTTCATGCTAACTAGAATCTTCTCCGGGACCCTCAAAATCAAACAGTCCCTCCTTCACTTGGGCACACATCTATACAACACCAAAACTCAAAAAGCAATCACTAGATGATCGCATATAAGACACCTGTCCCTTGAAATCAGTACTTACAGAAGTAACAGAGAAATCATACGTAATATACATCTTTTCAGCTACAGCATCTGAAAGAGAGAGATGTGTGTACCCATGAGTATAAGAGGCCAAGGAACTGGGGAGTCACCCTCTTCCTCTAAATTGCCATTGGATCTAATTCTGCTCATCTGAGATCTGCCCAGTTTTATCAACCTGCACAAAATGTTCATGGGTCACTTGGACCATGAGTGCCAAACACTCTTGGCACCTTGTATCACTATTTTTCTATAACATTTTGATTTGTGCTATAGGTATCTCACGCAGATTATGGTTTTGCACTAGACTGCGGATGAATTCTTCAAAGGCATCATTTGTGTTACTCTCATCTTTATTCCTTGCATAAATATAATCATAAGTAGTAAATAAACATTAATAAATTTTAATTCTTTTATCTGTATTTATTTATTTTTATTACTTCATGTTCACAGTACATGTTTACGTATCTTGTGTGAAGCTGGAACATATTCATTACACATTTTAATTTCTTTTCTTCATCTACTTTCATTGCTCTCTCTCTCATTCCTGCCATGTCTTAGTCCCCTTCCCATTTAAGAAAGATCCATCTCTTTACTTCTTACTATTGAGCTTTTATTTTGCTCTTATATAATTCTATCCAGAGCAGGGCTTTTATATAGTGACAAACTATATGCTTAAATAAGGTTTGAATATGAAATCACTGCAATGAGAAAAGACACTACAATCTAGATCCTTCTACCTCTATTGTCTCCGAAGAAGTACTTTTACAAAGCTTTTCACAAAATGCATTGCTTTGTGTTAGTAATGATATCCACAGGGAGAAAAAGCAAGCCCTATGCCACAACTGTTGTTGATTTGGTAGCATCTGTAGCACTTGAGGTGCACATTTGAAGCCTATTTATTTCCATTTTGTTTGGCTTATGAAACTTTTAGAATAACCTTTGACTCACTTCTGTAAGCTATAGGAATGAGTGACATGATAACAGAGATAGCTCCTTAGCAGCAGCAGCGGCCCCAGGAGGAAGTCTACCTTTAGCCACACCATCATCCCAGTACAGCTCTCCCTTTGCTTCTCTCTTGTAGTCCAAGGCGACAATGAGTCCCAGGGAGTTCTTCCGGCTGAAAAGAGCAATTTCCAGTTTCAACAAATGAAGAACAGAAGAAAGCAGGCAAAGTCAGCCCTGTTGATGTCCCAGGGACTGGGCCCCCAAGATCTGCCTCAAAGACTGAGAAAATAGTAACACTGTGTGGAAACTCAAGCATTCCAAATAGACAGCAGAATTCAGCAGAGAAAGCATAAGGAGAATGATAGAGGGAGGCAGTTCCTGCTGAAATCTGGGTTTGTGGTTATTCTAATGAGTAGTTTGTTGGGTGCTCCCATGTACTAGATACTTCTCTAAGTATCTTACATACTGCCTACATACATACACACATATCCACATATATACATATGTGTTAATATTTATATTCATTTAACCCCCATAATAATGCTTTAAAGTCCAGTTAGCATCCTCCCTGGATTTCTAATCTTAGGCATAGCAAAGTCTGTGCCCACCGTTAACCTCTTTGACATGCTATAAACCAGATGGGGAGAACTATGGAAAGAAAAAGGAACTGCTTCTACCTTTGTCTCCAAACAGGACTCAGATGTCAATTCAGAACCAGTTTTAAAAGGAGGAGAGGAAGACTGCTGAATGGAGGTTTTTCCTTGGTCCATTCAGTCTTGGACCTACCCAAATAAACATGAGCTTACCTGGTCTCCGTGGTTGTGTTTGGCTGCTGGGTAGGGAATATGTAGCCCCCTCGAAGATGGAGCCCAATCCTGTCCCCAGGGAGTAGCATATCCACAAACTGCTTCCTCCATTGAACAGCCACTCCCTAAGCAGCAGAAGGGAAGCAAAGCAGAAAACTGGCTGTGAGGGCTGGGAAGCCCATAGACATCTTTCAGCTCAGTCCCCACATCTTACAGAAGAGAAGACTGAAGACCCCTGAGTAGAGTGACTTCCTCAAGGTACACAGGTAGCAGAGGGCACAGCTCAGACTCCTGTCACCTGCTTCCTTTTCTCGTCTCCACACTCTGTGGTACTGTTTGGATCTTCCATGTTCCCCAAAGGCCCAGGTGTTAATGGCTTGGTCCCTCGCTTCATACTGTTTGGAGGTGGTGAAAACCTTAAGAAGTGGGGCCTAACGGGAAGTTTCAGGTCATTGGGAGTGTGTCTCCCTTGAGGACTATGGACCCCAGTCTCTTCTCTCTCTCTTCTCCCCACTGGCAGTGAGGTGATTTTGCTCCACCATAAACCCTGATTATGATGTGCTACGTTAGGCCCAAAGCAATGAGGCCAGTCCATCAAGACCCGGAACCTCCCAAACTGTGAACCCAAATAAACCATTTTCTTTATAAGTTGATCATCAAAAGTGTTTGCCATAATAATGGAAATCTGACTAAAACATTGTTTTTACAACTGACATCAACATCTCTGTTATCATAAAATTCAATAAATAGTGCTAATAGCCAAACAGTAACCATGTTGATATAGTGAATTTTCACAAACCTATTACACATATTAAATCATTTCCTTGTATATTTGGAAAGGTCTTCTGCTATGGTCTGAAGGCTGATGTCTCTCTAAAATTCATTAGAGTCTAACATCCAACTGTGATGGCATCATCAGATGGGGGGGTTTTGGGTAATTGACAAAGTCATGAAGTCTTGGTCAGAAGCTGCCACTGATGTAGCAAAGTGAGCCTTCACCAGACCCTGAATTTGCCTGTACCTAGACCTTGGACTTTCTGACTTCCAGAACAACTTAGGAATAAACTCTTGTGGTTTATTAAATACCAAGTATAAGATATTTTGTTATATTCTCCTAATGCCCTAAGACAGCTTACCGAAAAGCACCCACAATTTATTAACTAAAAGTAAAACTTTATCGTATTATCCTATGCCAGGTTTCCAAAGCTGGTAGAGACAGAGCTCAGAGGGAGCTGGGGCTGCTTCACTTACAGTCTCATAGTCATACCAGATGGCATCAGGTATGTATGCTTTCACGTGGTCCACACCCTGGGGAGACAAAAGCAGCGTGCACATTAGCACCACCCTTGGCAATGTACAGAGCACTTTCGCTACATATGGTCATCTGAACAAGTCTCAGCAGAACTACGCATAAAGATATAGAAGTTTAGAGAGACTGAGAAGTTTTTCAAGGCAAAGCTGTGCCTAGATACTAAGTTTGCTTTGCTTTAATACTCCTACATTTTCTAGGGAAAACGCAGTGTTCACTCACTGGATCATGCAAGCTGAGAGCTGGGAGGAGACTGAGACAGCCAGACCCTCAGAGACCTTTCCAGCTGGGATACTTCTTGGCTAGTGGGACTTGTCATCAGATGATGCACCTAAAACACCCACTCAGAGGACCTTGACATCGGCAATATTTCACACCTGACCCTTCTTCTATACTTGACATTTCTTTGCTTCCTCAAATCACTTTCATGTTAGACATGCATGGTCCTTTATACATGGCCTTCACCCTACTTCCTGCCCTTCTCCACACTTAACCTCGCTTGCCAACCCAACCCAACCCTCAGAGCACAGCCCATGTGGATGGGGAAACACAGACAGATGGCCAGCCCACATATCATAAATCACTGAGAGGCCATATCAGTGCCACAGCCATATGCCTAAAGACTCAAGATTCAAGGCAATTTTATAGCACGGAAGTTGTTTGATTTTCTAAGACACTGGGACCGATAATTACTATTGTTTTAATTTTTAAACTTTCATGATGTCTCATTTATATTCATTTTTAAATTTAAATATCATCCTACATACTTGGGATCTAGCTTTTTCAGCTATAAAGCCATGAGGATAAGGGAAATACCCCACTCCATTATTTAGATTACAAACATACCTCATATAAAACAGGTGTGATGAGGAGTCCAGGCCCCCATAAGAACTGTTCGTGCACGTCCCATGTGTTTGGGTCCTGGTAGAACCTTGAGAACAGACAGCAGGGTGAAGAACGCAGAATTTTCCAGACAGGACAACAACCCACTGTGTCCCCACTGATCTCGTTACCACTACCAAGGTACAGTGGAATTGTATGCCAAGGGTGATCAGAGAACTCACTCATGCACCAAGGGTCTTGCTACTGTCTCCCCCAGAGTGTGAGCCCGGTAGAAGAGGGTGTAGAGATAGGGCAGCAACATGTAGCGGATATTCAGATAATGTCTGGAGGAATTCAATAGCAGAGAGTCAAAACCAAAGGCAGCAGGGTCCTGGTCCTAGAAGTAAATGGAAGCAATTACTATTTCTTCTTATCATACTTTAAAAGTCCTCTGATAATAAGAAACTTTCCCAAATGAAAACAACCATGTTCTCCAACCTCGGGAACATCAAGAGCATTTCCAGAACTGAAAGGATCTTGGTTCTATTCCTTGCTTTACAACTGAAAAAGCAAATGAGAGTTTGCATGACTCTCCCATATAGAATTGCAGGGAGGAGCCCTAGTTTGCACTGGTAGGTGTGTACTCAGGGCAGACATCCGCCTCAGGATGACATGGGGGCCCCACAGGGGCAGCATGTACATAAAGGAGCCATAGTAGGCCCTGCATGTTCCAGAACTATCCCAATTTATTTGATGTGGATTTTTATAATATTTCACCTTCAAAATATTAATAAGTTCTATTAAACTTAGCTCTACTGCTAAAAACGTTTCCAATCCATCTTCATAAGCCACATTGCCTGCTCCCATGATCTGTAAGTCATCTTTTCTTTTCCATGCAGTTTAAAGAACTTGCAATTAAAAATTTTATGTCATGATAAAACCAGACATTTTCTTCTATAATACTTTCATTGACACATTTTGTTTTATTTTCTCTCTCTCTCCCAAGGATAGTGACCTCTATTGGTTCTACAGTATAAAGATATGTAAACAAACCATAACAGGTTTTAGCAGATTTTATTTAAATCTTGTAGCAGACAAAGCTAACTTTCTTATAGCTAGGAGATGGAAATTTTCCATCCTTGGTTGGCACTCATTTGCTCACTTTCTTTACAATGTGGAAGGTATAGAAAAAACCCGGGCTGCATTCAGACTGTATTATTGCTACTAAATATCCCATGGCACCAGTCACTCTAGTTCTCCACTGAGAAAGACAAGCGCTGCCTTGTTCACTGTGGTGGTCATTGTTATATAGGTATAATTAAACAGTTGAAAAGTTTCCAAGACTGGGGGACTAAATCTTTAACTTTACTGATGTGTAGTTAGTTTAAATATACATTTTATGACTGGATTGATATAAAAATAGTATTCTCATTAAATGTCATATTGCATTTAACTGCTAAAAATACAATATACAGGAATGTGATAAAATTGTAAAATTCATACTGAATTTTGAAGAGTTGGTAGGAAAAAAGAAACATAAAATGGCCCAATAATCACTTGTGTTAAACACAGACTAAAATGATGACGCTGTGAATAAGCTGAATTACATAAACTATAGTTTAAATACTCTATGTCATTTTACTTTCTATATTTAAATTTGGACTGATATGCATGAGTCTTATAATGCTTTAAGAGCTAGTTTAAAAGAAAGAAAACTAGTAGTTTTTACCCTAGTCACCTGCATAAGCTGAGTGTTTTCATTCATATTAGTCTTTAAGCCATTTCTCCATGAACAGCACCTGCCTACCTGCTTGTAGCCACCTGCTTAGACAATCAGAAATAGTTCATTTCTTTCTCCCTGGCCAGGAATGGCAGGAAAGTGCAAAGATAAAATACTTTAAAGGATTTACTGGTAATCCTTCCATGTTTAACAATTGTCATTGCTAAAACCAAAAGCTGGAACTAAATTATCAACCAGAAGTCACCCTAATAAGTCTATTAAAAGTTAAATCATTCAATTTGAACTATTTCAGTAGCAGATTGTTTCATTTAAAGAAAGGAAGCCTACCTTACTTCCTCTTGCCATTACCATAACTACCTCAAGGGACTTTGGATCCACTTCTACATACTTGCTTATAAAAAAATTAATTTTGGATAAAGGTGAGATGGATCATGGGAAGTATTATGTGTGTGTTAGGGGTCATCTCCCAAACTATTACAAAAAGTGCTCTGTTCTATCGCAACAAAGTGAAGATTGTTTAGGTCACTGATCTACCTCTCCCTTAAAGCCTTCTTCCTCACTGTCCAATATTATGGTAGTTTCCATAGTATGAATTGAAGTAAAAGGTAAATCTCCTACAAAATGATAACGAGAGTGACAGAAACTTTAACAAACTTTCATATCTGCTTTTTAGGTTTATAACCCAATATGATCATTTTTCTGCAGTTAGGGGCAACCTGTACCTTTTTCCTCAAACCCCCTTTGCGAACCAGTAGATTATACAATCCAAAAAGCTGTCATCGCTTCTCTTGGGAACTTACCCGGAAATCAGGCCCATTGTGATTCCTTGATAGTGGGTAAAAAGCTCCAAGCTGCATCCACCTTCTGCAGAGCTCTTCTGTGACATCTCTTGCATACCCACAGATGTTAGCACCTACCTAGAGATTAGCACGCACAGAGAACAGTGGTCACTAGGAGAACTGAAAGCACTGACTGTTTTCTTGTAGGATGAAAGAAACCTCTATTGCCCTCATGCAATATTTAAAGAGACCCCAGAGTCCCAGGACAAGCCTCCCACCACTCAACAGAAGAAAAGAAGTATACACCATAGAACCAACTTAGAAGAAGGCTGACTAGTGGTGTAGACAATGCTTACAGACAATGGTTGTAGACAACTGAATAAAGAGGGCTGTTTCTCACTGTTAAGTTCCTGGTTTCATGTTTCCCTATTCAGTGATGCTCTCTGGATAGGATTTTTCATTGATACAAGTATATTTTATTCATGGTCTCTTATCTCCAGAGATTCCATGGATGAAACAGGGAAAACTGGCTATCCAAATGCAAAAATTGAATCTAGGCCCATATCTCTCATCACATACTAAACTAAAATCAAAATGGATCAGAGATATAGATGTTAAAAGAGAAACAATCTGATGGGAGAGAAAATAGGCAAAACTCTTGAGGACATAGACATAGAAAAGACTTTCGAAATAGAACCCAAGTTGCACAAGAAATAACATCAAGAATCAACCAGCAGGATCATAGTAAATTAGAAAGTTTACACACAGCAAAGGAAATAGCCAACAGTCAAAAGACAACCTACAGAATGGGAAAAAATTGCCAGCTGTTCTTCAGACAGAGGACTAATATCTAGAATATATATTAAACTAAAACAATCAGATCCCCCAGTGATAGAGGTTTATCATCCTATTTTTAAAAAGCAAATTAATCAAAGAAATCAATTTTTCTAATACTTAACACAAAGGGACATATGCGTCTCAGTTTTCAGACATCCTTAAAGATTGGTAATGAAAAAGATTTCAGAGGACAAACAGTTGAGTTTCTTGGTTGGGCATGAGACTCACCATGGGAATACCAAACAGATTGAACTCTAGGACACTGGGGATTGACCACCGCAGGTCATTCCATGTGGCTTCATTGTCTCCCAGCCAATGAGCAGCAAATTTGCCAGATCCAGCAAAAGTTGAACGAGATAAGATGAAGTTCCTATTACTGGGGAAGATGGTCTCCAAGGCCCTGAAAAGAAATACAGTCAGTTGAGTATGAGATGAGCGTGAACCTCTGAGCTTGCCTTATAGGACAGCAATGTGTGGTCCAACCAAACTGAGGATACCTCCATGGTGTCAAAAACAAGGTGTGTAAACTAGCTAGCATTCTTAATAGCTTCTTTCCCAATTCTTGCTGAGGTTTCCAATTTTGTATAAGACAACACAGACCTCCGTATTCCAGACTTCCCCAAATTTTTCCCAGGATGCTATGCTCCTGAATATTAGATCTGGTTGTTGTCTCACCCTTTTAGTGAGAAATAGATGGATTCCTCGTATTGTGTTTCTGCATTTTCTCCCAGACAACAAGCCTCTTTTTATCTTCACTTGTCTCCATGCCTTATTGCTCATGCATAACTCTTACTGGCACAACACCAGCACTCACAGGGGACCTCTGAGTCCTCGCTTTCACTTGGTATAGGCTAACAGACAATCCACCCTTACTAGCAGGAGAGATTTATTGCTCTTTGTAGTCATCAGTCATGGAGGAAACACAGCCCAGTGCATGGAGAGTGAAACGGAAACAGGGATGAAGATATCTGAAGCTGCAGTTTAGAGGATGTCATTAGGCCAATATAGATTAGATAACATTCGGGTTTCCCAACTTTGAGGACAAAGCCTTATTCAGAGATCCTTACATTAATATTTTCCCTTTATCAGGTCTAGTTCATGCCACAATCCCTGAAAGGATGTTCTCCTTCTGCTTTTAGTCCTTCCCCACTTGCCCACTGAGCTCTGTGTCCCAACTATGCTTCTAGTTAAGTTTTAGCCAAGTCTTCCTCAGTCCTATTACTTTAGCTCACACGATATCCAGAATACAGAGTAAACATCTTTCCTTTTAAATCCAGCTCTGTTTCATACCTAAAGACCAGGAAGAAATCACCTCCTTGCTCACTCTGTTACCATCTAACTATTAATCACAGCTGTTAGAATATTCAAACCAACCCATTCATGATTGTGTAGAACTTTCAAGGCAGGGAGATGCTGGAAACAAAGTGATTTGGAACGTGCTCTCTCCTCCAATCTGTCCTGACTTCTTCTGAACCAACTATTGGTTCAGTCTCCCTCCCACTTCTAATCCTTGGGATTATCTGTAAATTGATGTTATCAGAACATGAAGGGACTATTGAAAACATCAAGTCATCTAAACCTCACATTTGAGAGCAAGTGAGTGAACGAGAGAGAGTGAGTGAGAGAGAGAGAGAGAGAGAGAGAGAGAGAGAGAGAGAAAAGCTGGAAAACAAGAGGTAAAAATCAGAGCTAGATATTCTTCTTGGGGCTTTGCTTTTGCTGAGACACAACTTTGTGCATGAACTTCACCAGACTCGCTCTCGCTCCCACTCCCGCTCCCTGTCTCTCCCTCTCCCGCTCCCTCTCCTTCTCCCTCCTCCTCCTCCCCCTCCCCCTTCTCCCTCTCCCTTTCTCTCTCCCTCTCTCTGTCTTTCACCTGGACATCCCAGAAAAGCCCTGATGGCAAAATCATGTGGCAACAAAAACAGACCCAGTCTCCACTCTAACCCATCAGGTTCTCTGTGTGCCCAGTCTGCTCCTTTCCTTCTCAGCCCAGGAATATGCTGTAGCATGTCTGCAGTACACATATTACTCATAAGGATAAGGACAAAGGGGTAACTTTGCCATCAAGGAACTTGCAGTCCAGAAAGAAAAACAACAACCATCTGAAAATTATAATGAATTCCTTTGCATACTGAGATTATTATAATATGAGAAAACGCACAAGAAAAGAGAAAGAGTATTTTCCTAAACTTTCAAGAAGGCTCCCAGACTGATAACCTAGACAGGCACATGTTTACACAATGAACAGGCCAAGGAAGGATGCCCTGAACAGGGCAAATAGCACATGAAAGAATGAACAGCGTTTAAACTTGCAAGCAACAAAAAGTTGCACATTACTAGACCAAAAAACAGAAGGAGTAGCAAACATATGAGAAGTTTATGTGATGAATTATCTCACAGCTTGTGCTAAGATGATTAAACTTTATTATAGAGAAAACAGTTGTCTACAAATAATGTTACGCCGGGGGAAAATGAGAAAATTTGTGCCTCAGAAGGACTGCTTCTACTGCCGAGTAAAATAGTGCATCTTAAATTTTATCATGCATTCAGTACACTCAGAGATCTTGTTAAAATACAGATTGTGGGGCTGGCGAGATAGCTAGGTGGTCTAAGCGCCTCCCTGGCAAGTGCAAGGACCTGGGTTTGATCCCTGGTACTGCATGCTGTGCTGGCCCCAGAACCCCAGCCACCACAAAAACTTTGAAACAGGACATGGGGTGGGGGTTGCCTGTAATCCCCGCACTAGAGAGGCTGAGACAGGAGGATCACTATGAGTTCAAGCTGCGTAATAAGACTCTGTACCAGATAAATAAATGGATAAAAGATTTTTTTAAAAAATTGAAAATATAGATGTGATCCCCAAGGTCTGGATTGAGGTCCAAGATACTTCATTTGTAATAGATTTCCTGGCAACATTGACATTGATCCTAAAGCCACATGTGCAATATAAAGGGTAGAGAATAATATAAAAGGTAAAGATTAGAAACTAAAGCCAAGGGAGACTGGCCTAGGGCCAAGTGTAACAATTTTAAGTGGGAGATGATAATGGCCTTAGTTAAGAAGAGATCATGTGTCTCAGTTACATATTTCTCATTGCTGGGACAAATACCTGACAGCTAAAATAAAGGAAAGAAAAGTTTATTTAGTTCAGAGTTACTGGAGGTTTCAACCCATACTTGGCTGGCTCCCAGGCAGAGTGGTGCATGGCAGAGAACAACCTTTGATGGCAGCGGCAAAGAGCAGAGAGCAAAAGGGAGGTGTAGCAGCAACAATGGCTACAGAGAGCAAGTCTGCCTCCCTTACATTGCATTCAGGCTCTCTGCCCCAGGCTGGGTGTAGCACTCACACCCATAATCCCAATCCAATCCAATGGATCATGAGTTAACCTCAAACTCTAGAAGTCCCTGCCCCATGAGTACATGAGGCTTTGGGGGGACAACTAGATGCAAAATATAACATCATGGAAAAAGGATGAGAGATGGCTATAGTGATGTCTCAAAAGCAGCAAGCTGATGTTCTATGGAACATTAAATAAAGAAAGGGTGATCCAAAGTTTCTTACTTGGGAGTCTAGGAGATAGGAATAGTGTCTCTACCAGCTGAGGCAGGGAATTTAAGATTTTCACAAATGATCAGCCAGAGTAGAGAGGTTAGCTGAACAAAAGGGAACAGGGACACAAATGCTGTGTGAGCCAATAAGACAGCCAGCTTGAGAAGATAATTTTGGATATTTGTGTCAGAAAATCAGTGAATTATAAACTTTGATATCATTTAAACAAGTTACAATAAAACCCATGGGTAGGACTAAACACTTATGTACAAGTTTGGCATAGAATGGAAAGTGGAGAATCCTCAGGACTGACCCCCAAGTTTCCTCAGGGAAAGAACAGATGGGCGTGATCTAGATACAGAGGGATGCAGAGGTGAGAAGGAATAGGAGGAAAGAGCAAGATGCTAGCTAGAGTGGGGCCTGAAGGACTCCTGGAGCCAAGGTTCAGAGAAGTAATCCTGACTGTGTATCTCAAAGATAGAACATTCAAGTAAAATGAAGAGTGTGTCACAGTCCCCTGCCCACGTGGAGTTCCAGAATCACCACAAAAACAGAGAAGACAGATTTAAGCTCTTTCGCTTGAAGATGCCAAATAACCATTCAAACCTTCAGTTTCCTCCTCTTTGTTTTTTTTGTTTTGTTTTGTTTTGTTTTGTTTGTTTGTTTAATCTAATCAGTACAGGGTCTACAGGGTCTTACTACACAGGACTCAGATTTTCAGCCTCCCAAGCGCTGGGATTACAGGTGCACTCCACCATGCCCAGTCTCAATCACCTTCTCGGCACACTCTGGGGGTGGGGCTGGCATGGCATACTGGGAAATGAACCTCTGCCCTTGCATCTGCCTAAGCAAGCGCTTTAATCCATTGAGCTCTCTGGCCAAGCCTCCTTGCCTTTGTTGAAGATCTAAACTTAAAAGCGTCTGAAGTTTAAACCCAACTTTCTTGCTTTCATAGATGTAAAGATTGTATTTTACATTTTCCTGAGGAAGGAACTGGCTCAGAGGAGGGGCTGTTTCTCAGTTCACAAAGCCATCACTAATGAAATTGGTATGATGAGGTGTGGAAAGATGGAATCATTTGCAGTACACATCAGTCTCCCTTTTATACTGCATGATGGTGATTTGCTATTCATTGTTAAAGCCCAGCAGCCCAAGTGTGGTGACTCTACCATATCCTGTCACAGCACCTGGCAAGGGTTGACTTCCAGCTGGGATCTAAGTGCCTCACATAGTTCTGCCTCTGAGGAGCCTTGAATAATAATAAACATAAGTCTATTAAGGGCTAGCCAAATAGCTCAGGAGATTAAAGCACCTGCAAGCAGGCTCAGGGGCTGGGGTTCGATCTCTGGGCCGGCCATGTCAGCCCTGCCCCTGGGGCACACTGAGACAGCAATTGAGACTGGGTGTGGTGGTGTGTGCCTGTAATCCCAGCTCTTG
>NDGN011539413.1:0-10844 GCA_002564285.1 Tympanoctomys barrerae | reverse complement strand
AAAAAAAAAAAAAAAAAAAAGTGCTCTGGGGCCTTTGGTATCCCACATGGTGACTTCTGGTCACTGATCACCCTCACCATGACCTGTGACCAATTGCTACTGGGATCCCCCCTCCCCTTGTCTGTGGCACTGGGGATTGAACTCAGGGCCTTGGTACTTAGCTACATTCCCAAACTTTTTTTTTTTTTTTTTTTCACCAGGAATTGAACTAAGGACCTGGAGTTTGCCAGGCAGGTGCCCCCTTTACGTCTCATGTTGAGACAGGGTCTTATTATTTTTAATATATTTGGTACAAGGTCTCACTACGCACCTAGACAGACTTGCAGTGATCCTCCTGTTTTCAGCCTCCCCAGTTCTGGGATTACAGGCGTGCAACACCATGCCCGCCTGGACTCGGCGGCAGACTCAGCGTGCCCGGGAGTGGGGCTGGCACAGCATGTGGTGCCAGGGATCGAACCCCGAGAAACAGGGTCTTATTAAGCTACTAAGTGGCCCAGGAAGGCCTCAAACTTGTGATCCTCCTGACTTAGCGCCCCAAGCAGCAGGGATTACAGGTGAGCACCACCACTCCTGACATTGACCTCTCTATGCTTCAGGAAGCCTGAACCCTAAACACTTTCAGGCCCCTATTATTCCTGTCCGGAACCCAATGACTATTAGCTTTGACTCTGTTCAATCAATCTCAATCTCTCATCATGGTGATTAAATTCCAACACGGCCTCATAGACCTCCTCAACACCTCATTCCATGATACACCCACACGCCCCCCCCCCGCGCTCCACGGCGCCACGCACCGGGGATGTAGTTGAACTGCAGCTCCTTGGCCACCAGCCGGATTTTCTGCCGGAGGTCTTGGTAGCGGAAGCCGAGCACTTTGCCTTTAAGAGTGGCGGCCAGCAGCTCCCCGCGCCCGTCGGCGCCGCCTGCCAGCCCGTACACATTGCTCTGCGACGAGAAGCGTGTGAAGCTGTCCTCGCGCAGAGGACAAGGCCCCGCGGCCACGGCTGCCTCTCCCATCACGCCCCTCTGCAGGTCGCGCCGTAGCGGCAACTTCAGAAGAGATCCAAACCATCGAGTGCCCACCCAAAGCGCAGAGTGATGACGTACGGAAGCCACAGTCATTGCCCTCTAACAACATGGCGCCCAGCCCGACTACTTGATTTTGCTCCAATGCGCCTGCGTGATCCTCCCCGGTGCAGAGCCAAGGAAAGGGACCGCCGGGAGTGCGAAGAGCAGTGGGAGGTCATGGCCCCCACGTTGGCTGTGTGGAAGGTAGGTTAAGATGAGTCACAAAAATACTGTCCTTATGTTCCCAGAAATTACTCTAAGCGTGTTCCATCTAATAGTTTATTCAAATGCACACACAGGCCGAGAGGTGGGTGTCTTACCTATAGAAGTGACTTACCCAAGGCCACCAGCTTCAAGAAGCAATCAATATTGGAATCCCCAAACGATAACTCTATAGTTCATTATTTTAATAACACCTTTTAAAGTGGGAAATTTTTTACTCCAGAAGAGCCTCCCACCTCCCTCAGTGGCAAATGACCACCTCCTTTACTGAGCTCGTGTGGTGACAGTCACAAGGGCTCCAAGTCTTGATTCCTAAACAATCACTCTGCACAGGCCTGCTGTTACTCCCCTTTGTTCATTTATTGAACTTTTACTTGATGCCACAATATCAGTCACAAATTTTTCTCACAGAACTCTACAGAGACACATCCTCCCACTTGACAGGATAAAGTGGGGACTCCAGCCGAGCCCTTGCAGGTACAATAGTGAGTGGGGGTGACGGGCTGTAAAGCAGGCCCTTCCCCCGGGACCTGTGAGGGGGTTCTGCGTGTGCTTTCTGGTCCCCGGGATGGCAGGAAGGGTTTGGGGCCCCTGTGCACATTCATGGATAACTTGCAGATTATTCATGACTTAGCCAAATCCATTATCCAGATTTGGGCCGACTTCCCGTGCCACCATGAGTAATGTCACTGCCCCTCTCTGCAGGGAGAGGGCACACTTGTCGCCCGCCAGCTCCAAGTGATCAACTGGCTAGTGACCAACGCCAGGTCTCAGGAGGCTTCACTGAGCTGGGAGCAGCCATTATCAGCTGATGGGGGGCGCTGGAAGAAGAGCAGGGCAGGATAAGGTTCCGGTTGTGCTCTCCTGTGGATGGGAACTTCTCAGGCTCCTATGCCGGAAACAGCACTCTCAGGAACCTACCTGGCTGTCCACCGGGCCCCTCTTGGTACTGCTCCTGATATCAGACAGCTGTGAAACTCTGGCTCCTCCAGTGTGGACCTCAGAGTGGGATCCAGCCCAGCAAGCTCGAGGACCAGGATGCGCACCTCTAGGGCAACTCAATGGTGATGTGTGGCTGAGGTGGCCAGTTTTTGCCCCAGGCCCCAAGGTTCTGGCACCTACCTGGGCCTTGCATCTCTGCTCCAGGCCCACCCGGGCATCTCCAGGCCAAGCCTGTCCTGAGGATGTGCGCTACAACACACAGGGCTGCAGCAGCAGAGGCAAGGAGGAAGAGACTCATGCGAAAGTGGCAATTTTTATTTTCCTTCTTGGGAGCTTCTGGCCCCCAGACCAAACCTCAAGCACAGGCAGGAACAGCACAGGGTGGGTCTGGGGACACTCTGGGCACTGGGCTGTGGTCTAACCTGAGCCTGGGCTGCAGGTGGTGAGAGCAGGTCTGTGGCTACTTGTGCTTAAGAGCTCTGCCAGGGGCCAAAGTGGGGGCAGAAATCAGCCACAGGAGACTTGGGTGGTCAGGGCTTGGGACAGAGGCTGACCCTTGACTCCTAGCAGTGCTCATAGAGGTCTGTATCAGACTTGTACAGCTGATTTAGGGGGTAAGGACACTGTTAGGGGCTTAAATAGGCAAGAGGCGAGGGTTGTAGCAGGAGCAGAGGCGACTGGCCAGCGGCCCAGCCTCTGGCGCCCTGAGGTGCTGCCGAGCCATGTGACCACTGCCCTGGCAGCCCATGGGATTCCCCGAGTGGGGAAGGAGGGATGTCTTGAGCAGGCTAGGTGCACCTCGGCTACACACACCAGACAACAGGGAACGTGGGCGGCGGCCTAACGCAGGTCCTCCTCCTCGCCCTGGATGGTCTTCTTGATACGCAGCAGCATGGTGGTCAGCCACTGGTCCAGCCGAGAGATGGAGTCGTACTCCTTCACCTGTCAGCACCATGGGGGACATCGCACCCATCCTCAGCCCCATGGGTCCATCCCCAGCAGCCTGAGGTTCCTGGTGCCAGTCTCCCTGGGTCTCTGAGCAGGAGCTTGGAGACACAGCGTGGAATCTGCTTTTTGTGTCCTTACTACCATGGGCCTAACATTTCCTCTGGGGGGAAATGTAGTTTAGAAAAGAAAAAAAAAGGTGCAGCTTCCTTGTTCAAGGCTGGTCGGAGGCCTGGAGATGTGAACCAAGCCTGTCCCTCACGCCAGGGGAGGCAGAGGCCAGGCCCTGCCTACGCAGCCTCCTACAAACATGCCGCAGGGTGTGACGGCTTGCTCTGTCTGCACTTGGGGCCTTAATTGCTGGAGGCCAGGGAGAAGTTCTGGAGAACTGCACGGCAACCTGGGCTGGGCGCAGCTGAGTTTCAGAATGTTCAGAACACAGCCAGGAATGGGAGAGAGGTCTACTCTGGCAGGGTATGGAGCCCCCGGGAGAGGAGGAGTCCCTGGCTTTCTTCCTTTCCACTCCCTGCTGCTGCTCCTGGGGCACTCACAATGCTCAACTGGAGTCAGCCCACTGCTCTCCCTAGGGGACTTTGGGGGTGCAGAGTAGAGGGGCTGTGAACCCTGAGGCGCTGAAACCAGGTGCCCTTCCCTCCCGACCCTCTGCACAATCTGGCATCTCGATGAGCACTCTATTCCCTCCTGGTCTGCTTGTGGGGATCCTGTGGTGGGCAGCTGAGGACTCCCGGTCCTCAGCTGGGGCCCGAAGCCCAGAAGTTAACAACAAAGACAAAACTGGAGAAAGGATGCACGAGAGGAAGGCAGCCTGCCCCAGGGACCCATCCGCCTGCCATGGCCACTCACTGATTCTGTGTAGCCGTCCACATTCTGCTCCTCATGGGCTTCTAACAACTTCTGTGAACAAAGAGCATGAGAAGTGAGGGCCAGGGTCAGAGCCGGGGGCTGAGCAGAACGGGGGCTCCCACAAAGACAGAAGCGGGCAGCCTGTTGGCATCCACCCCACGAGACAGCCTGCAGGCACCAACCCATCTGCCCAGCTCTGGTCCTAGTGCCAGCGCTGCATCTGCTGTTCTCATCCGGAACAGGGAGACCAGCGGAGCAGAGAAAGGAAACAAGATGCAAGCCCTGGGAGCCACTGGACAAACGCTGGAACCCAGGCATCCCCTCGCTGGCCACCTGCTCCAGGCAGGGGCCAGGCAGGTGTACCCCACCCTTATCCCCTTCAGTCCCCTGCTTACTTTCACCAGCTTGCATTCCCGGGAATCAGAGAAGGCTGGGAACAGCTCCTCGTACTTCTGCACAGCAAGCTGGGCAGCAGGGAGGGAAGGAGAGGACAAACTAGTGAAGGGGCCACTGGAGGCCTTGGTTGGGCTCAGTGGGGACGAGGGCTGGCAACCCTGAGTCAGCACTCTGCCCTCCTCCCCCGCTGCTGTTGCCTGGCGCTGTCCCTGGTAGCACTTCCACAGGGCTGAACTCAGCACCAGGCTGGCTACAGGATGGCTGCAGGGAGGGAGAGGGTTTCCTGGGCAAGTGCCCAGCACCTCTGTGCCCTTCTGTGCCAGGGCAGCAGACAAAGGGGCCTATCTGTGTGCCAAACTGAGGGCTGGGGCCCAGAGAGGAATGGGGGCAGACACAAAGGAGCCCTGGGCCTGCAGGGCCCCTACTGTCTGGGGAGGGAACACCAGAGAGGTGACGCTCCCTCACCAAGTCCTGGGCATGGCAATGGCCTCAACCTCGGTCAGTCACAGCCCTGCTCCAGAATCACAGCGTCTGGGATGCTGAGCTGCAGTTCACCAGCCAAGCAGCCTCAGCAAGGAACTCAGCCTCAGCAAAGCTGCCTGCAAGATACGCTGACGCTGGTGCTGCCTTCACAGGCTAGCAGATTAAAAACTACAAAAGGAAAAGGGACTGGCATAGTCAGCAGGGAGTTGGGAGCTCAGAAGCCTCCAGGGCCTGACGGGGAACACCAGGGTGGAATCCCAGAGAGCGAGCTGGGGCTTCTGGTGCTCAGGCCAGCAGACGGGGCCACATGGAGGGAGAGCAGGCTCTTTTGGCTGTGAGACGCAACCTGGTGGCGGGAGGGGAACACCCGCCTGGGCTCACCTTGGCATTGAGTGAGTCGATGCAGAAGTGGCAGAGTGCTGCCTTAAAGAAGTAGTCCTTGGCGCTGTATTTCAGCAGGGGGCTGTCCATGGCAGTGGTCCCCACCTGTGGCCGTGTAGGGTAGCACTATGAGCTCAGGACAGGTGGTTTTGTACCCTAGGATTAGGCTGGGACCCTGGGGAAGTAAGCCAGAGGCCAGCCCAGGCAGGAGGCCTGGAGCCAGGTGTCCACAGCCTCTTGAGGTACCAGAGAAGGTGGAGAGGTGGCACCTTGCTGTCAGGCCCTGTGGGAGGCTGGCATGCAGTGGGCAGGGGGGTGGCAACTAAGAGAACATGAGAGGCGGCACCCGCCCCTCTCCCTCGAGGCCAGCTGCTGCCTTTCTCGTGGCCACAGCGCTACCCTTCCTACCCAGCAGAGGGGAGCCCATGTGACGCTCCTCGCCGCCCACTGATGACAGACCCTGTTCTGCCACCCCCGGCCCTTCCCCATGGGTTCTGCTAGGCTGCCTTGTTCTGGGGCCTCAGGATGGCCCCAGGAGAGGGTGGGGACAGCACACAGGGTGAGTGGTGGAAGCTGCTGGCCAGGAAAGCACAAGGTGAGGCCCACACGTTGGGAGCAAGGATGGGGCAAAAAAGGATAGCAGACAGGAGGGCAAGGTGCTGCTGCTCGAGGGACAGGGCCCCGTGTCCACCTGCTCATAGATGTCAATGGCCTTCTGGTACTGCTCCAGCTGTGCAGCATAGCCGGCCACCTTCAGCAGACACTTGTTGGCTGAGCTGTGGGAAGGAGGGGGTGTGATGGGAGGTGGCAGGGAGTCCTGTGTCACAGTGGGGTAGGCACGGGGCTGGGGCTACCTGTTGGACTCCTCGCCTTTGTAGTAGTCTGCAGACTGCTCGTAGTGGGCGATGGCCTGGGGAGACATGAGCAGGTGTGGGCTGGACGCTATGCGGCCTCCTTAACCCAATGCTCCACATGGGACACAGTGGGTCCAGGATCTGCCAGCACCTGGAGACAGCCAGGTGGGCAGCCAGGTGGCAGACCTGGTCCCAGCTATTGCCTGCTCACCTTCTCAATGTCCACCAGCTCTGTCTCATAGATCTCGGCGATGGAGATGTGGTGCTTTGCTGCGATTGTGAACCGGCCCTGGGGACAGAGGGAAGGACTATGTGATCGCCCCTCCATGGGCCTCGCCACAGATGAGGTCTGCAGAGCGGGTATGGTGACTGGCATCAGGGTGGACACTATGTGGGCTACCTCAGCCAGCACCCTAGTGTGTTGGCCTGTTTCCACCCTGTCCATAAGGCAGAGATACATGATGTGTGTGGAGGGGCTGGGGTGGAGCCTCGCCCAGGGTCACTGGGTAAAAGGCTTTGTTAAACCAGGGCTTTGGGCTTCGGAGTCCTCACAGTGCGGTCTCAAAAGCCTCCCCTCCCCACACCATGTGCTCCAAAGGGTCCTCAGGGTCTGATACACCTGGAATCGCCTGCTTGCCTCTGCACTTGCTGCCCACCCCTTGCCAGCAATGGAAGGGCAAGGCCTTGTGTCCAGCCAGCCTAGTTCTGGATCTCAGCAATCCTGCTTGCAGACCTGTGTCCCTGGGCAAGCCATGCCCCTGCAGTTCCCCCACTCAGCCATCCCACAGGGCTCATAAGAGCTGACTACCACAGAGCAGGAAGCCAACCACCTGCAGCATTTGGCTCAGTGACCCTGCTACTGCTGTTAGGTCCGTTAGTGCAGCACTGCTTGCTCTGGACACAGAAAGGGCAGGGGCCTGTGCTCCTGCTAAGGATGGGGCTGACAGAGGTGGCCCTACGCAGCAACTTCCCGCCCAACCTACAGCGGATCAGCCTGGCCTTCTGCACTGCTGAGAATTGCTACTCAGACCACGGACACACAGCAGGAACCGTAACTCCTACAGAAGCAAGCAGGATGGCCCGGGAGGATGGAGGCAGGGCAGGAAGGAGAGGCCATCGGCCCAGGTGAGGTGGCCACGCTCTCCTGGGCTCCCACTCCCCACCTGCTCTGCGGCAGAACAGGAACCCTGCTGGGGGTGCAAAGGCAGGGATGCTAATGGACAGATGCCTTACCATGTCTGTGTAGATCTCGATGGCTCTCATCAAACAGTTGATGGCCTCTGGGAAGACAAAAGAGGAAGCAGGGAGGAAGAACGAGAGTGGAGGCGGCAGCAGATGCAGGGGGGCAGGGAGAGGGGCAAGTGCCCAGGGCAGCCAGGCCCGTGCCCTCACTTTGGGCTGGGAGAAGTTGGAGGAGCCCTGAGCCCAGGAAACCTTGCCAGGCTGATTTTTTCAGTCTGTACATGGGATCTGCTAGTAACTTCTTCATGGGGAGCCCTTCTCTTTGGGTCTGCCACCAGGCCACCAGCTTCTAGGGAGCTATAGGATATGGCACAGCCAGCACTGACGGGCTCCCACAGGCATTCTGGGCCACTTAGCAAGGGTCAGGGTGAGGCCATCCTGGGGGTGTCAGGGACCTCGGGATCTCCTGGACTCAGCCACAACCACTGCAGGTCTCTAGCAGATTCCACCCTGCACCAGTGCCCTGGACCTCCAGCCTGGGCAGAATGCCCTGCCCTCTGCTCCCATCCACAGGTGATGGGCACAGCCCTCTGCTCTCAGTGCTCCCCACTCTGCCCCTGCCACCCACCAACTCTTCAAATCACAGGGTTCACCAAAAAGCACCCCACGATGGCACTGAGAGGAGGAGCTGGCTACCTCTGTTGTACTATCTCTTGCAAGACTTTAAATTTGGGAAAGGAAGGCTTCTTTTTTTTGACAAGTTATTTGGAGAAGAGAAAAGCATGAGTGGGTGGCAATTTCTAGCAGATAGAAATGAGCTCTCGGTGTTTTTTTAAAAAAATATCATTTTAATGCATCTGGAGAAGGCTGCTGGGGAGGGAGGGTGAGCAGGACAGAGGGCAGAGGGCCTTGGGTAGGCCCCAGGGCTCTGCCAGCTCCTGGATGCCCCTGGAGGACAGCACTGGAACCAGGAAGCAAGCACCTTGCACGCCGCTCTCGGGGCTCCTGGTTGAATGCCAACAGCAGCAAGCTCACTCTCAGGAAGGCATGTGAACAGAGGCTCTCAGCTAGGTCCACAGCTGGGACTTTGGGAGTCCCCAGATGTACATGTACAAAGCGGGGTCTGGGTGATGCTCTGGGAGTCTGTCAATTTCACTGGATTCTGAGAAGCCTGTGGGCGTCCAAAGACACCAGCAATTTGCACCATGCATTATGGCTCTAGGCTTTTACCTGGGAGCCTGAGGCAGTAGGAAGAAAAGAAGGGGTGCTACGCGTGGTGATGCATAGCTGTAATTGCAGCACTTGGGAGGCTGAGGCAGGAGGAAGAAAAGAAGGGGTGCTAGGCGTGGTGATGCATAGCTGTAATTGCAGCACTTGGGAGGCTGAGGCAGGAGGATCACTAAGTCTGAGGCCAGCCTGAGTAGCATAGCGAGACCCTCCCTCAAAGGGGGGGGGCGTGGCTAAAATAGGCAGAGGTGGTGTAAATGGAGGGGCATATTGACAAAATGGGAGTCCAGAACAATGGTATTCTGCATACAAGGTCTATAACCAAGCAGGTCTGAGCAGGTCTGGAAGTGAAGGATGGGGGAGGAGGAGGCAGCAGCAGCCCCACTGGGGCTCAGCCACTCACAGGCTCCCTGAACTGGTCCTGTGTGGGCCAAGGTGGCAAAGGCTGCACCCCAGGAAGAGTAGCAGCTGTCCCCAGACTGCCTGCAAGAGCGCTATCAGTGAGGCGTGACCCCTGCAGTGGCAGCTGGGGAGGAGCACGGATTTACAGGGCTAAGGCTCCTCTGTGCCAGCTCCTCGCTCTGGGAACAGCTGTCCTGGAAAGTGGCAGGTGGCTAGCTGACCCCCAGCCAGCTCCTGGACAAGCTTCTGACACTCACTCCACTGGCTGATCTCCGGTCGCCAGGCTTGGGGCATCTGTGGGCCGTGTCCACCCTCCTCAGTCGGCCTGCTGAGAGCTCTCCAGCGTGAGCCTGTCACCCGCTGCCCCCAGCATGCACCCAGATGCATCTGTGCCCAGCTGCAGTCACACCCAGGACTCAGCCCACTCCTATTCTCAACGAAATAGGGACAAGTCACAGAACCGGGCCAGGAAGTGGGGCATGTTAAAAGACACAGGAGTCTGGATACAGTGGGCACCCCGCAGCTGACAGCACGTGTGAGCCAGAACCACTCCTGCCCAGGTACACACGCACATCTGTGTGCCAGGCCCTAACAACCAGGCTGTCCAGGGAAGGGCCTCCTGGCCTGATCAGCTGGCAATGGTGAGGACACTGAAGAAGCACTGGCAGGATGGGTGTCACAGGCCACCATAGGCCAGCAGCTCCCTCTGTGGAGGGCTAGTGTACCGGTGGGTGGAGACCTGATCCACAGGAAAGAGCTAGAGACTCCAGAGGACATGTGGCTATCCAGGTGTGTGTGTGGGGGACCAGCAAGGAGGACCGCAGCCAGGGGGAATCGTCTGGCCCAAGTCCTAGCACATGACTACTCAGGCCCGTATCTATAGAGCTCCGTATGGGCCCCCAGCTCCACTTCATAAGGCACTAGGCTGAGGAAGTGAGGGCTGTACCTCACCAGACCCTCAGCACAGAGGGGCCTGATGCCACGCTGAGCATGATGCGCACTGGCTGTGGTAGGCCTGTGCTTTACCACAGGATAGAACAAAGTCACTTCAAGGAAGGAAGTGGCTCCTCATGGACATCATACAGCTGCTGTGCCCTTCCCTGTGCGTCCCGACTGGCTCCAGATACAAAGCCGTTGTGACTTCCAAGCAAATGTGCTTACACCCTGACTCACTTTGACCAGGCAGGGCACCTGGAGTCCCAGGGCTAGACGCACCCTGCTCTTTTCTCACAGTTGTGTCCTCCCCCTCCCAGAGAGGCCCCAGCCAAGTTCTCAGTGACCAAGCTGACCTCAGTGCCCTCCCATGGCTCTGAGCTTTCCCAGTCATACTCCCTGCCATGCTGTGCTTCTAAAGCCATGAGCCATGCTGAGCCAGGCCCGTTCTGCACTCTCGGGTCAAGGGGAGGGGCTGGTGCAACCACATCACACCAGGCCTATCAGCAGGAAGAGCACACGCACGGCACACACACGCCAGGCAGCCTGGCAGCTGTCACCCCAGAAACAAGTCTTTCCAGTCACTCCGGATGGGGCGGCAGCTGAGCGGCACAGATGCTAGGCAGTATCACCAGGCCAACCAGTTCCCCAGGGAGCAGAAGGGAAGGCTGGGGGAGGGCTCTGCACAGGACAGAGACTCTTAGGGTGACTCCAGCCAAAAACAAATCCAGGGTCGCCCTGGGTCATCAAGTCACCCGCCCATCACAGGGCTGTCCCCTCTGGAATCGTCAGGCCCAAGTCCTAGCACATGACTACTCAGGCCCGTACCTATAGGATGCCAGCTGAGGAGGATGCAGCGGAGACCTGACCACGTAAGACAGTGCTTTGGAGGCTGCAGAGAAACCTGAGCTCTGCTGACAAATGGCAGGGACTGGCCTTTATGCC
>NDGN011539412.1:358-15223 GCA_002564285.1 Tympanoctomys barrerae | reverse complement strand
TATATATATATATAACTTATTCTATGAAAAGGACAAATTAAACTCTGATACGTGGTAGGTGAATTTTGAAATATAGCATTTTCTAGAAATTGAAAATACATTCTTTTTATTTAAATTCATTTTCTAGAAGAAGAAGAAGAATTATTTTGGAATTTTAAAACTAAAAATGCTTATGTCATTCCAAGACAGAGGTACTGTAGATATTTCTTTGATAAATTGATAGTATATATTTATTCAACAAATAAATGAATATTTTGACAAAATATTCTGTATATTTCTTTTGGTTGACTGGCCTTGTAACAAATGTAAATTTTTTTCTGCATAAGCAGCACCACTAGGTGGGAAACACTCCCCGTTGTTACACATTTAAAAGCCATTAGGATTTCTATTACTTTGTTTACTGAAATTTTGTAGCTTTTCTAATGCTGTTTTCTTCTATCACTATGTTTTATTCTTTAAAATAAAAAATATGAAATAACATATTATGCGGTTGTGGTAGCACACACCTGTAATACCAGCACTGGGGAGGCTAAGGCGAGAGGATTGCTGAGATTCTGAGGCCAGTGTGGGCTACAAAGTGGGTTCTTGCCTTTAACTCAGCATTCAGTTGTGCAGAGACGCAGATCATATGACCTTCCTGTATTTCTGATTTCACAATTATTTTTTAAATATTTCTTGGAACCTTACTTTCTTACAAGTAATTTCTTTAATTTTTGAAACTGTTTCAATCATTTTTAGAAGAGGCTAAAGGAAATACTGCCTTCACTTCTCATGGTTGAGTAATGAAAATATTTTAAATAGGAAAGAATTCCAATTCAGTTATGAAAATTAAACACTTGAAGATAGTATGTAGATCATGCTATGGAACTAACAAGTGAAACATAAGCTATATGAAATAAATAGTAGATAATGAGACTTTACACCTCGGTTTCCCCATTTGTAAAAGTAACTTGAGGAGATGGTGCTGGGTCTTATCCCATCTTCAAATGTCTTAATGCTGCTAATCTATGCAGCATAGGTAAGAAGTTAATTTTTATAATACATTCTGTACAGGAAAAGTTTGAATCAGACAGTGGAGCTCACGAGTCTTGGGTGCTTGTTGTCCTGAGCAAAGAGTTGGACAATATACAGAAAGAAACCAGCCAAGATGTGGTCTTGGAGAAGGCAACACAGAAGTATGCCCTGCAGGGTGAGGTGAAGGCAAGGTGGTGGAAAGCTCACAGCACCCCTAGGAGAAAGGGAAGGAGTCTCTGCTACCCCAAAATCCCTGCACTGACCTCTCCCTTCATGCACACAGGGCACAGAGACAGGCATCCAATCAGAACCCGCTTGGCCCAGCACCAGCATTATCATGCCCTACTGAAAATCTCTCTTGGTTTCCTGGTACATGTAAATGAAGAATGAAGAATGATGTCTTCTGATTGGCTGTGCCTACATGCATTGGAAAAGCATCTTCTGATTAGTCCCTTCAACAGAGCTAGATTTAAAGGAAGGACTGAACACAACTCTTATCGCATTGGTTCATGGGGCTGAGCCATAAGCCTGTCGTCATGTGGGGCCCCACATTCTGTGCATTTCCTTCTCTTTAGGAACTATCTTGCTCCCTGCAGTAGGCACAGGGTTTATGGTCACTGACACATTCCACCCAGTTAATGTGGTTCTCCTGGGCCACCATCGCCTGTATCAACTATATTTGTTACTGTGTCCTTGCTAGAGAAATAAAAATGAAATGGGTATAATTCTTATGAATAATGCAACCCAATTTGTTTCATAGCTATGTTAAATGCTGCCTTCGATATAAGTACGTCAAATAAAATGTATTTTAAAAAATTATCTGGAAGGTAAAGATTCCAGAATTACATTTGCAAGACTAAGCCAGTGAAGTGGAGTTGGTAGGGAGCAGCACGTGCATGAACTAAATGAAAGCAGGTACAGGCAAAACTCCGTGCGTCTCCAGAGACAGCACAAGAAGAAAGAGGTGAGCTTTAGACTTTTTCTGCAGGAGAAAAAGGTGAGCTTTAGACTGGGATGGCTCTGAGGCTTCAAAAGCACAGATTAAGTTTTCAGTAGATTAGTGGCTTAGCAATTTGTGGGGATGTGAATAATCCTGAGCATATGCAGGGATGTGTCGAAATGCCACTTCACATGAAGGACAAATGGCACCTGGTTATGGGACCCCAGGGCCACTCTCTCAGGATGGGCTCCTGGGTGCTTCTGGGTCACCTTTGTCCCAGAAGTTGCATTTCTGTCAGATGGATAATATTACAATTTCTTTCTTTCTTTTTTTCCATGAATAGAAGAAACATGGTTCTCACTTCAGAGGAGCAGTGCTTCCCCGAGGAAAGTCATGCAAGGCTTGGCTCATCTTACTTGAAAAATGCCAGCTGCCTCTTCAAAGGCTTCCCAGAGCATCACACTGCCACATTTGGGGCAAATAAGAGGAAGCCCTTAGAAAAGTCAATCTTGAGAAGCTTTGCAAACCATGAGGGCTTCCTGAGTCAGGGATTTGGGACAAACTCATGTTATCTAAGAAGCATGCTCTAAACTCTGCCGAAATGCCATTTCTTCTCAAGAGAAATTTCACAGCGATGCCCTTAATTCAACCACAAGACCTGGCAGAAATGACCACTCTTTAAATGCAAGCAAGCCTGATCCTCTATCTGCACCAAACTGCATGAAAGTGTCATTGTCTTCCTCACGCTATGTCCTCTATCAGACTGTGCAGTATCTGAGAGCAAGTGGCTGTCATCTTATTTATTTGGCTGCCTGCACTCCTGGGACCACAGAGAAGTCACCTTAAAGGTGTAAGACAGCTGAAGAGGAAATGAGTGGTCACTAACACACACACACACACACACACACACACACACACACACACGTGCTTTGAAATGTATGAGACTTGTCCCAATTTGTATGTAAGGGCTTAATTTCACAAGATATGCTATCTGATTTAGTGATTTTTTTAGTTAAAAATTCATTTGGTTTGAGATAAAACTTTAATAACTTCCAGAAACCTTGGATGCTTATCAAAACTGCATGAAATCTTTAGAAATTCACCTGTCTCCTAATTGATATGTCATAAAACTAAAATCCACCCACCTACTTTTCCTTGCTCGATACATATACTGATAGCAGTGCAAGTCTCAAAGCTGACTTTATTATGGACTTCTGAGAGCTTATTTTCAAGCTCATGTGTTATTTTTCCCAGTGATAAAAGGGAAGTAGGAAGCACATTATTAGAATAAGTAGAAAAGTCCTTGAATATTTAAATTTTAAAGGGAATTATAATAAAAAATGTATGTTTTAGACAATAAAAATAAGGTTTGTCAATTAATCAAAATTTAATTATTTTCCTTGAATTAGCTAGCAGACATATTCAGGTATGACAGAGTATTAATGTTTCTAAAACTAAGAATTTAGGAAATTTAAAATGAGGCAGTGATTCTATTAGATGTACAGCGAAGGTTGCGTGCGGGGTCAGCCACGCATTAGCACAGCTCAGCAGCTGTTCCTGGAAGCCCGTGGTTCTTAACTCTGGATGAAAATTTCATTTAATAGGAACTGTATTTATTGTGAGGGACAGGAAAAGATTCATGAAAAAATCCCAAGCAGCACTGCATGAAGAATAGACACGATGCTGTAATTGGTCATTGGTAACCACACTCTTGAACATTGGGATTGGATAGCTGTGTTTTCCCGCATGGGTGCTCACATGGTAGCTAAATAGGTTAGCTGACTTCCTAAGACTCAGTACTTGATCTGTAAGTTTAACACTGCCAAGCTGGCGGGATGGCTTGTGGACGTGAAATGACCACACAAATGTCCTTCAATAAATATCTGGTGTCATCATTATTTTACTGCTTTGCTTTCTCTGCCTCCCTTTTTCCTTCCACTTTATGAAGTCTGCCTCTTATTTCCTTTTATTCTTACCATATTCCGTATTTTTCTTTCCGTTTCAGTGAGTTTATGGTGATGCTGTTATGGACTGCTATTGTGTTCCAAAACTAGAATTTAATCCAAGTAAGATATAAAACTGATAGAGACATATGCTTCTATTATGTTTATATTTCTTATAAAATTTTCCTAATTGCAAGGTATCTCACCCTCTGCATCTATTTCTACTTAATCATTCTCTCTCTCTCTCTCTCTCTCTCTCTCTCTCTCTCTCCCTTTCTCTCTGGTTCTCTCTGTCTGTCTCTCTCTGGGGCTCTATCTCTCTGTCTCTGTCACTCTCTGTTTCTGTCCCTCTCTACCTCTGTCTGCCTGTCTCTTTCTGTCTGTCTCTCTGTCTCTGTCTCTCTCTCCCTTTCTCTCTGATTCTCTGTCTTTCTATCTCCTGAGTTCTATCTCTCTGTCTCTGTCACTCTCTTTCTCTGTCTCTCTACCTCTGTCTGCTTGTCTCTCTCTGTCTCTCTGTCTCTGTCCGCTTTGTCTCTGTCTCCCTCTTTCTCTCTATCTGTCTCTGTGTCTCTCAGTCTCTGTCTGTGGCTCTATATCTATCTCTCTCTGACTCTGAATCTCTCTGTCTCTCTGTCTTTCTGTGTGCTGTCTGTCTGTCACACACACACACACACACACACACACACACACACACACACTTCCCTAATTACTCTTTCAAATTGGCAAAGAAGACAGATGTGGGAAGATGCAAACTTCAGCGTAAGGAGGATCCTACATATGGCTACTGTGAATACAGTGCAGCGAGTACCGAGGAGGATCCTACATATGGCTACTGTGAATACAGTGCAGCGAGTACCGAGGGGTGCAGGGATAAAGAACATGTGGTGTATATGTACAATTGAGAATATTTCAACCCTAAAAAGAAGAGAATTCTAGACTTACAAACATGGATGAATCTAGAGGAAGATGTGATAAGTGAAACAAGTGAGGAACTGAAAGAAAAGTACCACATTGTCTCAAATATTAAAACCCCGAGCTCACAGAAGTAGTGAGAAGGGTAGGGTGGGTTTAGTGGTTGAAGAGAAGTTGGTGAAACGATATACAACTTCAGGAATAAGCTCAAAACATCTATTACAAGAGCTGCTCACCATGGTTGATACCAATATATTGTTCTTGGAAACTGTTAAGAGAATAGATTTTTCACCACATAAACATGCAAAGCTAACTACATGTAGTAAGAGATATACTAATTATGTGAACAATCTTATGTATTTGTGTGTGTGAGTGTGTGTGTTTCAAAAGAATTTTCTGAATTAAATAAATATATACAATTAACATGAATTAAACCACCACAAATATACAATTCATAATGAAAACGAGAAATCATTCAATCTTTATTTATTATTTATTTTAATGTATTTGGTACAAGGTCTCACTATGCAGCTCAGCCTCATGGTGATACTCCTGTTCTCAGCCTCCCTAGCACTGGGGCTATCAGCATGCACCACCAAAATCGTTCAGTCTTAATTGAAAGTTATATTATCCTAAGCTTTGGGGAACTTCAGAGCTGTCTTCAAATGCTGGCATTATTATTACATAACAAACCAAATTCATATCATGAAAATAGAATGAATATAAAAGAATCTAGAGATGAAAGGTTCAACTGATGGGGCCAGCCTTGACTTGGGCAAAAGGCCATTGCCAATCTGTTTTTGCCCTGGCATTCTGGCCCTGATCATCCCAGAGGTGAAGTGCTTTTTTGGGCATCACTGCAAAATGTTTTAGAGAGGATTTCCCACAATGCTCCCCAAACCACTTATTTATTACAAAGTATGCACACTACCATTAAGCTGAATGTTGAGGCTTTCTATTAAGGAAAAAACAACATCTAGTCTTAAAAGAAAAAGAAAGATGAACCACAGGTCCACCACCACTGGCCTGTAATGAGTCTTTTCTTTCTCAGCCAAGTCATGGTCAAGTTTCATGGAGACAGGAACTATTTTCAGTCTGCTTTCCCCATGGCTAGCTGAAAAAGAGTGAACTTTTAAAATATGTCTTACTTTTCTCTTCTCTATTACCAAAATTCTGTCTGATCCTCTAGCCAGAAAAATCCACAAGAATTTGAGTTATTTCACAGAACTTTTGGTTGCTTGTTCTATGGAAACTCAAGTTAGACTAGAAAACTAATAAAGCGATTCAAGTGTTTGGATTCTGTAATTTAATTTTTGTCTATGTCTGTTTTGAAATTCACCATGAAAATGTTTTCAAATAAAACTTTTATCTAAAACAACTGGAATTATATGTTTGAAAACATTTCTAATAATTTCATTATCTAAACCCATGATATGAAACTGCACATGCACAGAGGGTACAGCTGGAAATATTCACTAAAGAGCTTCAGGGGTGCTGGAAAACAGAGATGATATCGAAAACCTCTCACTCAACTCATCATGAGGAAAGGTAAATGATATGTTTGAACCATGATAATTATTAACAAATGATACATTTATGGAAAGATCTGTTGAAGAGAAACATACCTCTAGAGAAAAACCATGAGTATCCCAAGAGGTTCATGGCTGGCTTTTTAGATGTTAGCTTTTAGAAAGAGCAACAGAGAAATGCCGGCGCCTTCGCCTCTGTTATTTGTCCACTTTTTGGCCCCTACAACTGTTTATGTGGCCAGACATAAAAGGGGTCAAGACAAAAGGCTACAGCAGTATCTCAGCTGTAAACCTGAGACACACGCAGAGGCCGATAGCACTTTCTGTGCCGACAGGTGATTCTTAATAGTTCAAAAGATGTCAGTGTTAAAAGTGCGCAAGAGTTCACACTTTATTGAATTTACTGTGATTCAATAAAACTTTTACTCCTGGAGATTTCTGAAAGAAAGCAGAGGACCCATATCCAGGCATTTTGGAGATAAACGCCTGGAACTTTTTAGGTGAAAGCAAAGTATAAAGGATTGTATACTTAGCGGAGAAGAAAAGATGGAAAGGTCAAGTCATACATATCTATTAGCCTAGTTTATCCTAACAGCATATCTAGAGATAGTTTCTGTCTTCAGATGAGGTGAGGAGAAAGAGGAATGGGACGTTGTGGAAAAGAACTTAGAAACTATGAGGAACAGTCTGATATCAGGACAGCAGGTAGGCCAGGGCTGGATGGAGAGGCGGAGCTGTCATACAAAGCCATGTGTGCTTTCCATACAGAGAGTGACCTTCAAATAACCTGACATGCTTTCTGCAATAAGCAATGTAAATTTTGTATTGCTTTTTCCCCACTTGATAGATGAGAGCAGTGAGACACCAGCTAGCAGATGCAAAGCACAGAGATGATCGGTGTCCTCCGGGAATTAACATTGTCACCACCCTAGGGAACCAGGCCTTCTAACGGAGGGTCACCAGAGAGAGCTCCTCTGCTTCCAGGGCAGTGGAGGTGACCTTTGTGCTCCCCAACTCCCTGGCTTTTGGTACTCAGTAGGGGCGAATCTACTGGCACCCCCAACTTTGGTGCCCCATCAACAGTACCTGCCACTTCTCCTGCCTCGGTAGGCAGCATCTCCAGTAGACGAGCCTGGGACTCACAGGTCCCCAGAGAAGTGTGTGGAGGAGATTCTGGTGTCACCTAAGATTGAGACTGAACCACTAATATGTTTAATAACTATTAACGCCAGTAAGCTTTCCCATCTTGTCCCACCATCTCCTATCCCATAAAACTTTGAAGTAAAATCTTTAACACCTATCCTGTTATGCTTGTGTTCACTGCCTCCCCCACAACCAAGGCCTCCTGTAGTCATGGGAGGGCTTTGCAGAGGTGGCTGCAGCTAGAGGATGTGATGCTGACAGCAAGGGGTGGGATCACTGAATTAGTTCCCTGATTGGTTCAGCATAGTTGTGGGCTGGATGTAGGGTGCCCACCCTGGGTGAGAGCACCACCCCTCCAGAGGGTTGTCATGCTGTCTCTACACTATGTTGGGGCTTCACTGCCTTCTGCCCACCATGAACTGCTTCTCCTCTGCCAGCCCGCCCTACCCTGGACCCACCTAATTGTGAACTGAGACGTCTACAGACTATGAGCTACAAAAAAACCCTTTGATCCTTTAACTTAGGTTTCTGGAGATTTCACCTCTACCATGAGAAAAGGAACTAAAATACATCCTTTATGAAACCTAGGAACTTTTGTAAGTGAGATTTTCCAGTTCTTTGATAGACAATGTAGGGTGAAGACAATTAAGTTGTTTCTTATGCATCTATAACCAATCTCAGGATATTGATGCTTTTAACTTTACTCAATCTATTCCAATGTTCAGTATACATATTATTTTCTCTTTTACAATAATGGAGATTTTATAATCTAGAGACGGTGAATGTTAATTAGGATATGTCAACTTGACTGGATTAAGAGATGCAAGCACATTAGAGCAGCCCCATCCTAGTGTCTCTGTGATGTTTCTAGAGGTGGAGGTCACACCGGCCAGCAAGCTTGGGCAGAGGATTCTCCCTCATGCGGGTGGCCCAGTAGGCTCCTAGCCTGGTGGAATAAAAGGCAAGTAGACGGGAGTGGAAGAGTCCAATCGCACTTCCAAGGGTGCGTCTCTTGGTGGGGCCACCTGTGGATGGGAGACTCGTTTCTTCCGTATTCCAGAACAAATTCACACAAACAATCTGCAGAGAGCGTCTTGGGCTTCGGTCTTGGGCTGGTGCTGCGTTCTTGATGCTGCTCACTCCTCCACTCACAGGTTTTTGAGCTTAGAAGTTTTCAGAGTTCTCCAGCTCTCAGGCCCACAGATGGCCACTGTGGCATCTCCTGCCTCTGAGCCTATGAGACCATATGAATACGTGTGTGTGTGTGTGTGTGTGTGTGTGCGTGTGTGCGCGCATATGGGTATCTGTATGCATGTGTGTGCTTGTGTGTATACTATCACTTCCGTTCTCCTGGAGAAGGCTAACCATCACATCCCAATGCATATCCTGACATAGTTTTCAACATGTAAACTTTGTACTGTCATCTCACTTATACTTTATAACTCCCGATGCTTTATACTTACTAGGGTTCCTGGACATAAATACAGCGACTCCCCTCTTAGGCCCCTCTTCTTTAATTTGCTAGTGGTACCACTGGGAATATTGTTCTACAGGGAATAGGCCTCTCCTGGAGAGGTGTTTCACCCTAATCCTCTGCCTTGTGGTCGCACAGCAGCATAGGCATGCAGAAGCAGCTCTGTTCAAGGCTGGAACACTTTATTCAGTAATTTCTGTCATCAACTGGCAAATTGCCATGCACTGAGGACTTGCGGCAAGTGCACATGCCTCATTTCACGGTTTCTGTGAGTCAAGGGAGCTGTGCCTGGTGTAGACCGTCTGGTGTTCTCAGAGTCCCAGGAGATCATGACCAATGGATGGGGCTCAGTGATGCGGTGTGTGTGAGGTCGTGGGTTCAGTCTTCAGTGCTGCACGCCAGGAAAATGGACTGAGCAGTGTTCCTTTCTAGAGTGTTGACTTTCGTCCATCTATTTTCAAGTGACCCCTGCTCACTGACACAGTTATACTCCATGGCTCTGAAGGAGGACTCCAGCGCCTTGCTGTCGGCTCTTGGTCCCTTTAAGTGGAGGAGGTTACCTAGTGTCCCCTCCCCATTTGGTTCCACCATGGTTCCTGCGCCTTCCAAGCCAGCTGCAGTGTCTGCCCCACTCCCATGTTGTTTAGGGCTCTGCAGAGAAATGGAATCAACAGGATATGCATAGGTGCGTGAGGAGATGCTGTCATGGGAGCTCGCTCTTGCAGCTGTGGATGTTGGGATACTTCACACTGTGTCCCTTGAAAGCTTGAGACCCAGCGATGACTGAGTGGCCATTCAGCCGAGTCGGCTCAGAAGTGGGCTGCTTTGGGGTGAATGTGTGCTCCCAAGACCGTGAGCTGAAGATCTGATCTCCAAAGCAGAGGAGTTGTGAGGTGGGTTGCAATAGAACGGGTTTGGCCAACACTCACAAAGGATCAACTCATTATCATCAGGGCAGGGAATGCAGCAGTGCCGGAAAGGGCTCTGGCCTCCAGGGCCTTTCCCCTGAGCCTTCTGTTTACCATTCAGCCACGGAGTACTGGGGCCAGAGGACTGAGCAAGTGACACGCTCTTGGTCCTGGATGTTGGAGCCTCCAGAATTATGAGCCAGTATCTTTCCAGTCCACCTACATTGTGTAATCTGAGGATTCTGTCAGCAGAACAAGAGGCCTGCAGAGCCTCTGTGATTCCAGAGTCCAGCACTAGCAAAACTCGGGGGTCTCAGTATCAGGACAGGACAAGGTAAAATGTTCTCATTCAGGAAGCAAGAGGTTCTTTAACCTCCCTCACTGTTTTGCTCTACTCAGGCCCGCAGTAAATTGGATGATGACGTCTGTCAAGGGGAAAGTGGATATTCTTTGCTCAGTCTGAAGTAGGAGAGAAGAGATAAAGGTAAAAAAGAGACAGAAAGATAAAAAAGAGACAGGGAAAAGCATAACTAAATAATGCACTTTCCAAAGGACGGTGAACTCCAGGACACAGTTGAAATTACCCTGAACACCTCAACCTTCCCTTGGATACTTTAGGTCTCTTCCTTCCAGAACCAGCACGGCCCACTTTCCTGAAAAAGTATCCCCTTTCCTACTAGTGACTGAAGTTTATTCATCTTCAAGGCAAAGTAGTACTCCACTGTGTGTCAATACCACTTTTGCTTTATCCAGGGATACAGTAAAGCCAAAAAGTGGCCAAACTTGGGAAATGAAGAGCAGGAATCTGATCCTAAGTTAAATAAACAGGCTGAGAGAATTAAAAGAACGTGTAAATTATTCTTTTGAAAAACATATAAAGAAGACTGGGCTCACACCTGCAATACAGAATAGAACACTCGGGGTTCAGGCTGCCTTTTCCTGAAGTCTTTACCCCTACAAGAGAAACATACGTGTTCCCAGTTCCAGGAAACAAGCTCTCCGGTTTTGAGGCTTGGCACTCTATTTTTTTGAGTGTATACTTTAAAACTTCTGCCTAATAAATCCCTTTATGTTTGGGACTGACCTGCGCCAGAGATGCTTTCCCAGAACGGGACCAGAGCATCTGCAAACTGAAGAGGGCCAGCTTAGCTCTCGGGAAGCCTCCCAGGCAGGGAGTGCTCAGACTCCTAATGCAACGCTGCTCTGCTGTGACAGCCCGCGCACTCCGGGAACCACACGTTACCGGCCATCTGAGCGGTCACAGTCCTGTGTGACCTACACCCGCGGGCGATGCAGGCAGCCTCACGCGTAGTGGTGGGCATGTTCCGTTCCCGAAGCTCCTCAGAGGTCTCCCCAGCAGTGTGGTCGGAAGGGTCTTCCAGAGGTGTTACACCGCGGAGAAGACCAGACGTGGCGGTGCAGCCCCCCGTTGGGTTAATGGATCCCCCCACATTGCTCATGAGTGTTTTGTGGGATACTGAGTCCTAAAATACTTTCAGACATATTGAAATACTGTCACGGGCTGGCAAGACAGCTCAGTGGACAAAGCGCCTCTTCAGACAAGCGCAGGGACGGGGGTCCATCCCCCGCACCACATGCGGCAAGGTCCGCCCCTAGGAGCGCTCAGCTGGCCACTGAGACCCCGCGTGGTGGCGTGCTCCTGTAATCCCAGCGCTGGGGAAGCTGGAAACAAGAGGATCAAGATGAGTCCGAGCTGGATATTGAGACCCTGTATCAAATACATTAAAAAAAAAAAGTACTTTTACTCACAGTAGCATTTTTCAACTATCAAAAACAAGTACTCCCACTCCTTTAACGAATTCTACGAGAATACCATTTCATATGGCTTACCATCCTTGTTTTTTCTTTCCTTCTCTTTGTCTTATTAACACATTAGGAAAACAGAATGGGAACAAATAAATACCCTATTATTACACAGTAACTAAAGCTGTATATGGTTCATTTTATGTGTATTCTTACACTGAAATCTTCTCTA
This sequence comes from Tympanoctomys barrerae, assembly GCA_002564285.1. Taxonomy (NCBI): domain Eukaryota; kingdom Metazoa; phylum Chordata; class Mammalia; order Rodentia; family Octodontidae; genus Tympanoctomys; species Tympanoctomys barrerae. Next base: position 3,361 of record NDGN011539412.1, on the reverse strand, counting down.
TAACAAAACAAATTCTTGATCCTAACAAATGGTTTCCTTTACAATTTTTCTATCTGTATTTCCTAACAGAAAGAAGAGAGCGAGAATACCTCCACTTTACCAACTGCGGGATGCGGAATAACAAAGCCAGGCATCAGGAGCTCTCCTGGCTTGACATCAGCAGCAAAAACAAAGCATTATTCATGCAGCGCACCCGGTCACAATTTTCCAGGGGTAATTTCTACTCCCTGACTCCTTCCTCTCCTGGCATACACATTTAATGAAAATGTTATGGAATGAAACCCAAAAGCAATCTGATGCCAAATATACTTAACTATTGCTCAGCACAATGAAAAATAGTGTGAGAAGAGTTTCCTACGACTGGGCTGTTGACGGCACCAGCCGCGGCTCCAAAGGGACTGACCAGGAATGCAGAACCAGGGGAACAAGGCAGCAGCTTTGGTCTTTGTCCAACTCAGAAGCGACAGCCTCATCAATGCTGGCCTAACTCCTCCCCCCTGTTCAGCCAAGACGCTGTTTGTTCTCAAAAGCTGTCTCCCTGTGGAAATTATCATGATGGGCCAGACAGCCGAGGCAGTGATGTAACCAGGGTTACTGAACATTTCACTGTAATCTTGCATTAGCGAGGTTACATAGTTAATCGATCCACAAATACTTCCTGAGTTCCTGTTAAATGTAAGACATACAGCACAAACCGGCTTTGACAATGAAATGAAGCAATAACACAGCTACCTGTAAGTTGTACTGAAATGTGAGTTACAATTATCTAAGATCTTTCAGAGAAGTGACCTCCATGTCGCAGGGTCATGTTTTCACCTATTCTGTGAAGTTTTGTGTTTGGAAGTAGGTGACTGAAAGCAAGCTCCCCAAGAACTGCATTGAAAGGTTAACAGAAAGCAAGCCGGACTCCTGGCACAGCATCACAAAGACTCTTTTTATGTATAAGGTAGTAAAAGAAAGAAATTTCCCTTCTCCTCAAATAAACAGACTCACGTGACAGAAGCACAATGCGTGTGGCTATTTGGTACCTGAGTGCGTCCAGAGAGCAGTGTGTGCGTGGATGCCCTGCCTGCTGCCAAAGCTAATTTATTGCGCAGAGGTCTAAATTAAAGATGTCATCTGCTATGGAACCAATCAGACGGTCCACAAGAACATCGTGTCATCGTGGTTGCCTGTGATTGTCACTGTATACTGTGTGGTGTAGCACCGGGGCACCTCACACACAGAGACACTGAGAAAGCCCTTTCCTATACTCTCTGGCTCCTGGAGGGCAGGTATGCTTCAGCCTTCTGCTAGTTTTCCTGCCTTGAGCTCTAGGCTGTCTCTCATGTTTCTGTTTTCTATTTTCTAAAATCATATATTGAATAGCTTCTGCCATTCTTCATTGAACAAATCTCTTTGATTTTTCAAGTTTGGTGCTATTAGAGGCATGCACAGGGAATCTCTGTCTGTCTGTCTCTGTCTGTCTCTGTTTCTGTCTCTGTCAGTCTGTCTGTCAGTCTGTCTGTCTGTCTGTCTGTCTGTCTGTCTCTCTCTCTCTCTCTCTCTCTCTCTCTCTCTCTCTCTCTCTTTCTCCCTCTCCCCATTCACTCTCTGCTTTGCAATTGGAAGCAGTGACTCAAGCACAGGCAGCCAACAGCTCTCAACCCAGATGGTTCTGGTGCGGCCTGTCTGTTCTTAAGTGAAGGCAGTGAGACTTGTCAAACCATCACAATATCCTCCCAATCTGCACATTGCCATTTTGATGCTAATGCAATATTCTTAAAGAATTTTCCCCAAACCGCAATGGGCTAAACAGATGCATTCTCCTGACATTCCTGTTCAATTCATAGGGAGTTTCAAATTTAAAGGCACATAAAACAGTCTCCTTGCAGTGAGGAACTGGCTTCTACCCTTGCAGTAAGAACTGCACATATATATGGGAAGTTGATGTGTCTTGATTTTAAATTTCATTCTCAACTTCTTTACAAAAATGTTTTCAATCTAGTAATCAGTGTATCACTTTAGCACTTGTTCATTTTCAGAAGTGTAGGCCTGGAGCCTAATTAATAAACATTCTATGAATTCTAAAGAGACCTAGAGAATTGTAACCCAAAGTAGACAGGGACTGAGATGAGGCCTTTACAATAGCCTTGCAAAGCCCCATACCTACCTGTCTTTTGTGTCATTTGGCCAAAATTTATATTGTCCTTGATCTTAGCCAAAAGATCAAGAAGGAATGCCCAAAATTTATGAAGCTTTTAAAATGCAAACTAGCCTTTATTTGTGTTTTCTTTTGAGTGAGGGTCTTACTAAATCATTACATTGTTCATTCTGGCTTTGAACTAGCAATTCACCTGTTTCAGGTCCCTCGAGGGCTCAGATTTTAGGTTTATCCACTCTCCGGGCTCTCCCCTGCTTGTTGTTTGAGAATTCTTGCATAAGAGCAGTAGACGCTGGCAGGTGCGTTCCTCGGGACTCACTGTTGAAGCCACCGTGAGCAGCAAGTTGAGCTGGGGTTGGAAGAACATTTTCTGTGAGACTAAACCTAGTGGATCCTATTCTCCAGTGCAACCAGAGACGGCACACTTAAAGGGCACCAGGATCTGTCGTAACTGAGAACAGGTAGGAAGATGAAGAGAGGGATGTGAACAAGCATATCTACTGGAATGGTATCAGCTGTGCGAGAGGATTTCAGTGCACTGTTCAATATTGTGGCTATGACTACTGTAATAATGTGCTTCATATCATAAAGCTCTGTGTTTTTTAAAAAAATTAATTATATTGAGAAAGATATAGCAATAAGACAGTTTCAAAGCAGGTTAGTAGGATAGTCACAATAATTAATACATTCCATATTGTTGTCTGCATAGTAGTTATTTGTAGTACAAGATGTAGATGTGATATCTTGTCTAAACAATATTAGTACAAATCTTTCTTCTCATTGAATTAAGAGAAAATAACTGTATATCCTAATATATATATATATATATTATATATATATATATATATATATATATATAT
>NDGN011539409.1:0-12218 GCA_002564285.1 Tympanoctomys barrerae | reverse complement strand
GAAGGGAAAACAGTGATAGTATTTACTGAACTGGAATTACTATCAAACCTTGAAGGAAAAAAAAAAAAGATATCCATTTAACTACCGGCCAATTTTATTTAAAACTGGACTGTCAAACAAAAAATTCTGTCAGCCACTCATGATGTGAATTGTGGTGTATGAGATTAAATCATGGTACACATACAAAAGCCATGAGACATTTCTGTTCTGTAATAAATAAGACAGTGACTATTACTCATTAGTAGCCTCTTTGAGGTAAGCTATTAAGTCTGCCCTTTCTCCCTTCTTTTGATGCCAACAAAGATCATTTTTGTTCCTGGGGTGTACTTCTTGGGATTCTCCAAATACTCCATCAATATATCCTCTCCCCAGGCGATATCTTTGTTCTTGTTGGCATCTGTGTAAGAGAATCCAGCAGACTGACCTGTCTTCTACCCAAAGAGACCATGGAGATCTGGCCCGGTCTTGTGCTTGCCTCCCTTCTCAACAGTGTGGCACTGGGCACACTTCTGTACAAAAATTTTCTTGCCTTTCTCAGCATTAACCATTTTTAACCTGTCGCAGCTTCCACACCGGGTGGTCACCGCTCTTCCCTCATTACCACAAGGAAGGTTCTAGTTCAGAAGCCTGATGTCCTGCTCTCTAGCCCAAGGACACGCCGGTCTGTGGCTATGTACTGGTATTGGTGCAATCACCAAGACTATTTTCTTGAGAAGATTATTTTCTTGTCAAGAATGCAATGTAGGTGGCTTTATGTGCTTAAGGGACCTCATGATTCAAAACTTATTTCAGTTTTCAAATAATTATTTTCAACATCACTATGTTATTTGATAAATGATTTGTATATTTTTGTTTATATTAAATTTTGAATTGTCCTGCCCTTTCTTAAACTTTATCATTTGATATGTAAATTACCAAATGCGACTTAAAAACCAAAGGTATAAGATGACATAATGAGTGAAATCTCATTCCATTTTGATGTTCTTTCCTCAAGCACATCAGATTTTTTTATATGTAACATATTTATTCTTACATATAACAAATATCATTAGTTTGATACTTTCTATATAAATACATCATGTATACTATTTTGCACATTTTATCCAGTTATCCTTATAATAAATTCATATAGTTCATACTGGCCTTCCTCAGTACTTTTAGCCACTACAAAATACTCCCTTATCTAGGCATTGCAGTTGTTTCCAATATATAGCTACTACAAATAAACTATGAATACCCCGGTGTATATTTTTTTCCAATTGCTGAAGGTCTACTTCAAAGCAAAATATTGCATGTAGAATTGCTGATTTAAAGAAGAGATGTGTTTGAAACACTTCATCCCTTCATAGCAGGTGTACAATTTTGCTTTCCTTCCAGTGGAACCACAGACTGTATTATCAAGCTTCTGAATTGTTTCACCTTCATAGGTTGAAAAAAAAAAGTCGTCTCTTGATTTAAATTACATTTACTTTGTCAAGAGTAAAACTGATCCACTATGCCCTTTAAAAAGCTTTTTGCATATATTTTATGTCTATTTACATCTTACGCCAATTCTTCTAATTATCTTTTGTTCTTGTTGTCTTCCATGATCAAAAATTCTGTTACATATTATGGACAGTAGCTTGTTGTCCACTCTATGTACTGCAAATGTATCTCTCAATTTGCATCTGACCTTGATTTTACTTTTGGTGTTGGTCTATCGTGGAAAATTTCTTGTTTTTTAATGTGGTCTAAATTATCAATTTTCTTCATCACATTTAGATTTTGAGTTATGGTTAGAAGAATTTCTCTATAGTCAGGTTACAAAGAATTGAAATAGTTTTCTTCTTCCTATTTTTCTTTTTTTGTATTTTTAGTACAGGGTCTACAGGGTCTCACTACACATATTAGACTCATAGTGATTCTCCTGTTTTCAGCCTCCCAAACACTGGGATTACAGGTGCGTGCCACCACGCCCAGTCTCATTTGCCATCTCAGTGTGTGTGGGGGTTGGGGTGTGTGCAGTGGGGGTGGAGGAGGGCAGCATGGCAGGCCGGGAATTGAACCCCCAGTTGCTACTCCTGCCTAAGCAGGCACTTTAGCCAGTTATCTGGCTGGCTCAAGAACTGAAATGTTAGATCCTAGTTCTTCTATAGTTTTATTTAACATTCAGACCACCAAACATTTTGTATTTTATTCTTATGTATCTTGTGAGACATGGTTTTTTTCATTTTATTTAGATACCTAGTTTTCCTAAGGCTAATTCTCCAGGTGTTGATATAACTTTCACATATATTAAATTTCTATATAGTCTCTTTCTAGATTTTCTATTTTGTGGTTCTAATATTTGTGTACCAGCACTACATTGTTTTAATTCACTTTTGTTTATATTTCTAATGAGGCAAACCTGCCATTATGTGTCTTTCTCTTTTTCTGTTTCTTTCTTTCTTTCTTTCCTTCTTTCTTTCTTTTTTTTTTTTTTTTTTTTTTGTATTTTAGGGAAGGGTCTACAGGGTGTTTAGGGTCTCAGTACCTGATCGGACTCATAGTGATCCGCCTGTTTACAGCCTCCCAAGAGCTGAGATTGCAGGCGCACACCACCATGTCCAGTCTCAGTTTCCATCTCACCGCACCCCTGAGGTGGGGTCAGCACAGCAGACCTGGGGATTGAACCTCTGGCTCTTGCGCCTGCTTGCAGGCACTTTAATCTGCTGAGCTATTTGGCTGGTCCTGTCTTTATTCTTCAGTTCTTTTGAAATTCATGTTAAGTAAACATTTCTCTGACCACTTTATAAAGAGTCTCATAGGAAATTTAGAATCAATTTCTTAGTTCCCACAGGGAAAAAAAATAACTGGTTTTATTGGGGTTGTCATTACATTTACAAATGGAAGCCTAATACCTTTATCATTATTGATCTAATTGAAGTACAAGCAATATCTATTTGTTCATGTTTACTTTTGTACCACTGAAGAGAAAGGTATGTTTAGCCATATTTTGTTAAATTTATTCCTGCCTTATTTCATCATTTGAATATCTGCATGGTTTTTAATTTCTTCTTTTCCAAATTTTACCTCTAGCATCTGTGAGGGATTCAGAGCATAAAATGACACAGAAAATTATCTATCAGGAAATATAATTGATACAATAATATGAAAATACAGAGGATTTTTACATGATAGGACTATATTTATGCTAAATATTCTTGCATTGTGACATAATAAATTAATAGACATTAAGTACAGCCTGTCTTTTTAACTTGCATCAATACAAATGGTCAGAGCACTTATAAACAGAACATCTGTTGCAAAGAGAGACCCCAAATGTGAAACTATCAAAATGAACATGTAATTAAAAGGAAATACATGACAAGAACAGTAACAAAAAAGTATTTGCAAAGATGTGTAAAGAATGCAGATGTAGAAGTGTCCTACCTAGTGAATGTGCATTAGAGACAAAATGTGAAGTATGTTCCCGTGGTTTATATCAGACTAGATTTATTGAAACCTTTAAGAATTAATCTTCTCTGCCCTTGATAGTCACTTCCATCAGTTTCTGCCAGGATCTTCTCTATTTAAATCTTCTCCTTTAGAGGATTTACCAACTCTCATGACTTCAACTATTGCCTTTCCAGATAGAATAAAATCCTGATTAGCAGACCTAACCCAAGTTATAAATCCTTCTTCTGGCTCACTATTAGAAGTACTTAGTGATTTTTATTGGTTTGCTCACTGGTATATTAAAATCACATAATCTAAACCCTAAATTAATGATCTGTTTATGAAATGTCAATTTTGATTTTAGCAGCACCAGTCTCCCAATTTTTTTCTTTCACCATTCCATGGTCCTTCATAGTTAATCAGTTAACAAATTCCCTTACTCCTTGCTCATATTATTTTTTTTCCCTTTCCACTTTATTGTCAGGGCCATTGCCATCACCTGGTCTAGTATTGCTCAGAGCCATCCTGAGCCTGCAGTCCCTTGCATTCCACTAAATGTCTTCCTCACTGTGTGGTGAAGGCCAAAATGACTTGGTTTGGCTAGCACTGAGTTTGTTAGGTAGTGGGGTATATTTTAGCTGATGCTTTCATACCATTACTTTGTTATTTTCCACATTTGTTTTTTTATTTTTTAAGATTCAGGATTTTTATTTAATTTTTCTAGCAGACAGCTTACATACCTCCTTCACCCTTTCCTTTATTTATTTATTTATTTATTTAGGCAGAACTGGGGATTGAACTCAGGCCCTTGCACTTGCCAGGCAAGCACTTATTCTACTGAACCATCTCCCTGGCCCTATCCTTTTAAGTTAGTGTGATAATTCCATAATAAACTGCTTAAAGAGAAGCTTTGGTCAAGAATGGAATGAAATCACAAAAACAAAACAAAACCACTGCTGGATTTTAAAAACACTTTCACCAATTATATTCAAACAAAAACACAATATTTGTGTGGATGTGTTACAGTGTTTCCTTGGGCTGCCTTTCCTTACTGTCCTGCGAAGGAATGGCAGGGTCGTGTGCATTATTCAGAGGCCCTGGATCGAGGACTCTAAGATCTTGAAATCTCAGATTGTCATGGCTCCATTGATGCTAATAGTACACAGTTTGGGACAATCTTGCTTGTCTACCTCGTAAGTAGACACTGAGTGGGGCTATCCTGGTGCAATGTCCCTAAAGCTGCAAGGTCCTCACTGGTGGCCCTCTTGTCTATGTGGCGGAAGTGTTCCATGGCAGACATATTGCACTGGATCCTGTTTTGGTACGTCAAGCTTGGACACACACAAAAAAATCCAACTCTATCAAAGAACATAAAACATTCTGTGGGAATAACCACTATAACTATGATCTTTATGCAAAAATATCCAAATTAGGTCTTTACATTTAAGGGAACAATAGAATAATTAATTAATTTTCAATGATCTGTGCTCCATGTAAAGACCCAAATAATAATTGTGTGAGAACTACAAAATGGTTAGGGCCAGCCAGATAGGTCAGTGGATTAAAGCGCCTGCTTAGGCAGATGTAGGGACCACGGTTCGATCCCCGAGGCTCACTGAGACAGCGCTTGAGACCGAGTGTGGTGATGCATGCCTTTAATCCCAGTGCTTGGGAGGTTGAAAAACAGGAATAACCTCTACAAGTCCAATCTGTGTAATGAGACCCTGTCGACCCTGTACTAAATACATAAATAAAAAAAGAACTACAAAATGAATTAGCTCTCTTACAGAGTTGCTGATCTTTTCTATCATTTTTCACTTACTGTAGTTGCTACACATTTTTCTCCCCTCTTTTCTTTTCCCATGAATGTATACCATTGAATTATCTGAAATCTACTCTTTCCTAAAACTGCGAGTCTCAATTTTGTCTAAAGTGACTAAAAATCTCATCCTTGGTAGGGCCTATACCTTAGAAGGCTATTGTGACACACTGTGACTACTGCTATGCCTCTCGTTGCATGCATCTTAGTTAGTAGGCTCATTTCGCTTGAAGATAAAAAATATTTGAGCCTGGCAAATTTCAGGCCTCGTTGACATTTTAGATTCTGAAATAAAGTTTCTTTACCCCTTTGGTCTTCCACGTCTAGCTGCGGAAACTTTAAGACCTAAAACTACATTATCAGTTTATATTTAGTGTCAGAAAGTGTATTTGGCTGAGGACCTCCATACCCTGAGGGACAGACCATGCACAATATGCTATTTGTAAGGTCTGAGTTCCTGCTTGAAAATTTTGGTCTTTTACAATTATACTATATGTAGGCCTCATCGTAGAACTGCTTGTCCTTCTTACAGGATAAAACTGGGTTAGTATTCCTCCACCATAGCTTTGAACTGTAAGCAAAAAAAAAAAATGCAAGTGCAGAAAAATTGAATGTCATAGAGCAAAGACAAGATGGAAGCTTTCCAACATTTTTCTCTGGTGCTTGCATAGTGCCTGATACATGATAGGTATTCAAATCAAGTTTATTAAGTGGATATATTGGCAGACCTCAATTTTCTCCTTTAATGTCATCAGTCTGTGCATATTTGCCAGTCGGTGAGCTTTTTACCTCTTTATCTTATTAATTTGCAAATACTACATTTGCATTTTCTTGTCTGTTTAGTGAATACTGTCATTCTCAAGACCCTATTAATATGACCAGTACAGATTCCAACAGTTCTTCAAGTTCTCCTCCTGTTACCTAATTTCACAGTAACAGCAACACAGCCTTACTTTTGATATTGTTTTGATTTAATAGTTTTCACTTTTTAAATAATTGTATGTGGGCTAATGTTGTCCTTACAAATGTGATTTGAAGCTCCTTGAGGGGAGAGGAAGGGCTGTAATCCTGTTAATATTGCCATTGCACCTGATGAAAATATTAAACAACTGTCCTGGTTGTTATATTACAAATGGCTGCTGACTAAATCAAATCAGTCCCCTATCAGCAGTTATTCATTCATTATTACTTATGAGTAATACTGCTATAAACTTCTACATGCAAGGTTTTGTGAATGCATAAGTGCTTTGGCAAATATCGAAAAGCACAATTGCTAAATCATTAGATAAGAATATTTTTAGTTTCATGAAAAGAAAAAAGAGTCAGATTGTCTCTCTAAGCAGCTATACCATTCTAAATTCTTGCCAGAAGTGAGCTCCTGTTGCATCAGATCCTTGATAATTTCGGTAGCATTGGTTTTCCAGCTTTTAGCTATTGTAATTGGTGTGTTGTAGTAGTTTTTTGTTTTAGATGGCATTGACTTTTTATATGTAGTTCAGAATGACGACATTTATTACAGTAACTCATTTTTTGTTTGCCTAAGATGCATGCTGTAAGTTGTACTCAGAAATTTTGGTTAAGGTAGATATTCATAATTAATTTTTCTTAACATTTAGGAGTATAAAATATTATGTTAGGGAGTGTGTTCTTGTGGGGGCAGCTTCTCTGATGGTTAAAATATCTGTCCATTTGGCTGGGTTAAAGGATACCTGGAAAAAGATTATTTATGGCTGTGTAGGTAAGGGAGGTGTCTCTGGAATCAATTAGCATTTGATTAAATATTTTACCCATAAAGAACCACTCTTACCAATGTGAGGGGGAGCACTAGTCATTGATCCCAGTAGAATGAAAGAAACAGGAAGAACGAATTCTCTCTCAGTTTTAGAGTTGGGACAAACTGTCTTCTCCTACCACTACGTTAAGGCTCCTGGTTTTTGAGTAATAAGATTCCTCTAATTATACCTATTCCAGATTATCATGCCTTCAGATGCAGACTTAGTTGCATTTCAATGGCTTTCTTGATTTTTCTAGCTTATAGATGACTTCTTTGTTGCTATAATCAATTGAGCTACTCTCCATTATAAATTTCCTTTGCATATCACTGTATATTCTGTTGTTTCTATTTCCCCAGAGAACTCTGACTAATGTAGTTCCCAAAACTTAACACTTCTAAATATGAAATGAAGTCAACAAGGAAATGGCATATTTCATTTGAATTCATAGGACCCAGTTTATTGAGTGTCTTCTATAATACTCTGTCATCTGACATACCTGTCTATAATTTTTAACCAATGAACTCTGTCTCATTTTCTTCCAAAGGCCCATTGGTATCCTTTACATGGTGGCATTCTACTGCAAAAAGCTGGAAAAACTACAAATGACAAAGAGACACCAAAAGAAACTTCATCAGAAAGGAATTTTCTCATCTTCATGTGGCCTTCAAATGTGCCAGTTTAGTTAATTGCCAACCACATTACAAATGAAACACATAAGGGTAATGCATGGTTGAATCATTAACAGAAATGAATTGTTTGTTCATTTCATCAAACAATTTTTTCCTAGTCTCTCTTCATTCGTTTTTCTTCTGTCCTCTTTCCCTTAATTTTGAATGTTATATCACCAAAATATTTCTTTTCTCCTATGGGTCAGTCAAATCTGGCTACTTTCTTTCTTAGAATATGGTAGGGGCTGTATATAGACCTAGTACATTTTAGAGAAAACTGTGCTTTGCCTTTATTCACATGAGCCTAGTAAGAGGAAAATCCCAGGTTCTATCTGGCTTGCTAGGACCATATCCTTGTGGAACAATGTGGCTATTTATTTGTATAGTACATCCATGTTGAAGTTACATAATTTTTTACTATCTTTCATTTTAATTCTGATGTATGGATTTACAGCATCTATATTAAACTTTCAAAACTCATAAAGTTGGGTTAGTTGATTTTTATCTATGGCCTGTCTCACTATATATAGGATACTATGGCAGTATTTAAAACTATAATAAAGATGCAAATTTGAAAATAAAAATAATTTGACTAGGAAAATGAGACTGTTGGGTGGCAGATTAGAATGTAGTCATGTAGGACACAAGAACCTACACAACTGCACAATCCAGGCTACAGAATGAATGCCAAGTTAGCAGTATGTAGGAATTTGTTATTATTAGTCATATATATATATATGATTACAAAATAATGACATTCAACCAGATAGTTTTAATATCACTTCCTATCACTGGTTCAAAATATTTGAAAACTGCAATCAAAAGAGGAGAGGCTTATTTGGCTCAGAGTTTCCGTGGGTTCAGTCCATAGTTAATAGACTCAAGGCAGAAGGGCTCATGATAGAATGACACAACAGAAAAAAATATATATGTTTCCATGTGACATCCAGGAAGTAGAGAGAATAGGAAGGAGCTCAGAGTGAGAATACACCCTTCCATGTCACAGCCCTAGTAAGCTAGCCCTAGAGACCAGCCACCTTTCACTGTGGGACTTCTGGGCAATATTTTAGATCTAAGCCACAAGAGTACTAACCTAAGAACTATTCTCATTTAATGATTATAAAAATCCTTTGAAGTAGGAACTATTTTATCCCCATTTTAAAAATCAGAAACTGTCCAAGAGCTAACAAATTCAATAAAGCAAGAGATTCAAAGCATGGCCTAATTAGATAGTTCTTTAATGGTCTGGTTTAATCCAGAGGTAATGGTAGGTCATCTAAAGGAATGCATAAGAAGCACATTCAATTTTAAAAGTCAAAATGCAATCATGAATCTTAGTTATATTTGGAATCTAAAAAAGTAGAAGCAGAATTGAATGGTAGTTACCAGGGGCTCAGGGAAAATGGCATGAGGATTGGGAAGATGTTGATCAAAGAATGTAAGATTTCAGGAGGAATAATTCAAGATATCTATTTTACAACATGATGACTCTAATAAACAACAAAGTATTCTTTGTTTGACAATTGTTAGGAAAGTAGCTTTTAAATATTCTCACCACAAAAAATGATATGCAAGGTAATGTTAATTAGCTTGATTTATTGATTCTATAATGTATACATATGTCAAAACATTATGTTGTACATGAGAAATATAAATACACATAGTTTAAAGCTGGATCATGCTCTAAACCATTTAAAAGTCATATTATTAATTAATCATATTTCCTAACTTCTCATCTGTGGTGGATTGCCAGTTGGTGGTCAACTTGTTACACTCAGCAGAACTAAACTAGCCTGGTACTGTGTGTGGGAGGCCCACCTGAGAATTGTTGCCAGCAGCATAAGAGGCATATTTGGAAAAGAACCGATAGAGGCTGTTAAGGCAGCTCCTCGAAGAAGCTGTTGGAGCTGATGGAAACTGCTGGTTCTCTTGGGCTGTTCTGCTCGGGGACCTTGTCATGCTGGCTTTCCTGGTGAACTTGGTTATTGTCATTGGAAGAGGAGCTTGAGACCTCCTTGTCAACTGAGGATGGCTATGTTTCATTTTGGGAGAGCTCTGGTCATCACCTTGAGCCTTGCTTCCTGGCTCCAGAGGGGAAGGTGGTGCACAGTTCAGCCTAAGGAGGAGAAGTTTGTCATGTTGGCTTTCCTGATGGGCACTCAGCTTTCCTCATCTTCAGAGAATCTTGGGATCTCACTGTTGCTGAGCATGGTGATGGTACTTTTTGTAGTAGCTCTGATTTTTCTTTGAGCGTTCCTTTCTGGCTCCAGTTCAGATCCCTGATGCTCAGTACAGATCCTTCTTCTCGTTGGCACAGACTTTCTAGCTCCCACCACTGACCTTTGGGCCTTCCCAGTGCAGACCTGTGAAGTGGGCCTTCACAGGAGATTGCCATGGACTCTAGGCCTCCAGTTGGCCTTGTGGGAGGTACTGTTATGAGCTCTAGGTTTTCAGCTGGATTCATACAAGACACAAGGATTCAGGCACTCAGCTGGATTCTTTGGTCTTTAGTGTGTGGACAGATTTCCTGCACTCTTTGTATGTGATTTTTTTGGTTGTTCACTATAAAATAATCTTATAAAATCTGTCCTGAATTGTATAGTTCATCTTGGAAAGGCCCCAAACTACAACATCATCTAAAGATCAAAGAATTAGATGCTCATTTTAATGGTCACCTTGTGTTGCAATGTATGGTTCTCCTATAATTAATATAATAATTTCTCCATATTGTGCATTCATTTATATCTAGATTTTTACAATTTTTTTAGCATTTTACAATTTTAAACACTTGTAGGATAAATACTATTTATTTGGAAATATATTTATATATATTTTTCTGATTGTTTTCTGAAGACAAATCTCTAGAAGTAAATTTCATTATAAAAATTAATGTAAAATTTTTAAGGAATTAATGCCAAATTCATCCCAAAAATCTAATCAAACTGATAAAAGTACAGTGTGAAACTTGTTGTTTTCTATCTCTTTAGGATTTTATAATTCTTTCTTATTTTTGCCAATTCAGAAAAAATATCTCATGTCTGTCTTTACAAAGGAAATGGAAAACTTTTCATGTAAATTATTTATAATTCTTTGTGAATTCTGCTTTTTGTTTATCGTTATATTGATATACTCTCCATTGTTCCTATTCATGAGAATTCTTCCTCGATAAAGACTATCCAGCAGCTATTATGTATGTTCCTATTTTGCTTTGTTCTGTTCTGTTTTGAGATTGGTTCTCACTTTATAACCCAGGTTGCCTCAAACTCATGATCTTTTTGCCTTTGCTTCACAACTACTGGATTATAGGTATTGGTTACCACACCTGGCATGTAGGCAGGGTTTTTTTTTCTGTTATTTGCCTTTCCACTTTGCCTTTAGTTTTCAATATGTAAAAGTTTATTTCATTGGCATGTGAAATCCATCAGTCTTCTATTTATGTATTCTGAGTTTTATTTCATAACGAATTTCCTCCATAGGTGATAACCATAAAATCTCACAACTCTTTTCCATTTCTTCTTATAATTTCATGTAAACTCATATAGAATGACTCTCCAACAGATCAATGACTAATGGAGAATCGAAGTCCCTGGTTTAATTATATTATTAACAGGGCCCTTTTGAGGTAAATGGTATCTATGGCTATAACTACAGTGTATTGCAAGTATTCTGAGAGTTGATAGTTACTAGGAGAGTAAATTTTACATGTTCTATCCACAAAAAATGATATGTGAGATGATCAATATGTTAATTAGCTTAGTTCAATCATTCTGTAATGTACACATATGTCAAAACATACGTTGTACTCCATAATTGTCAAAAATGGGATCATGCTGTAAACCATTTAAAAATCCTTCTATTAGTTCACATTATTTTCTGACTAGCTTCCCATGCAGTGGCCAAAGGAACAAGTGTTCAGTTTAAGGGCTATCTCATGCTACATTAGAATCTCTGTGGGCTTTGACCCATGGCACAGAGACCATAGCATAGCTATTAAATGCATTACCAGGGAACAATGACATAACGTTGAGTAGAGTCCCACACTTATCTTATAAAACATAGACTTCAAAATCCAAACCAAGAAGTTATCAAAGAGAAATCTATTATTGAATGTACATAAAAAGGTAAGTTAGCAAATAATTCTTTATGTTTGAGTCAGAAAAATGCACAGGGACAAGATACTTAGTCTTTCAGTTTAGGTAGAATCACATCTACTTTATAAAAAGAGATGTTAAAATGAAACTTCGCATTTGTTATATTAAGTATGATGATTTAATTGTAACAGTCAATTATTTTCTATATATCTGATCTCAGTTTTCTGATAACCTTCTAGAGAAAATTAATTATCAACTGTATAGTATATCAGTTAAATTTCTTCTGATCTCTCTCTCTCTCTCTTTCTTTCTCAGAAAGAAACTAAGTAAGACTAAAGCTAAGACTAAGCCTACAGATTATTGACATCATCCCTACTCCCTTGCTACTATTGGTTTAATATTAGTTAAGTGGCTATAACTGTAATCTTACCAGTTGATTATAATTTGA
>NDGN011539406.1:1567-46242 GCA_002564285.1 Tympanoctomys barrerae | reverse complement strand
ATATAATATATATATATATATATATATATATATATATATAATACCATACATAGATACAGATGCTGAGGCATCTCCTATATATGGTGCTTATGACTGTAGTTGTTAATAATTTTTTTAATAATTTCTATATAATTTTAAGATTATATACTATATTATTTTTTAAAGTCTCATTTATTATATGGATTGGAAACTTCTGGCCATTATGCTATATCATTGACTAAACTTACAGCATTAAAATTTTCAAATAAATTTCTCTCTCTCAAGACTTCATTCTTCACTTGATGATAAAATAGTATTTTTTTAGTAGCAGAGAGACAATACCACTTTGTGCCCTTTAGCCTATTGTGTCAATTATATTATAAAGTGTATATTTTATCACTTACATTAAGTTACACATTTGGAAGTAGAAACATCTTGTGAATTTTTATTAGTACTTCAAAGTGCTACTAATTATTAATAGGCACATTTGTCTAATAGGGTTAAGGCAAGGGTAGAGGGTACTGTTTGATGAGAAATTGTTACACAGTGGTAGAGTCAAGCACAAAAGTTTGGAAATATCCACACCACAAGTATCATAATAGGAGATAAAACCAAATTTTGGTTTTTTAATATGATCCAGTCATAGAATCTGCTTCTGGCTCTGCAGGTGTGAAGAGGACAATGACTTGAACACCTGTTCTAAGACCTGAAAACAACAGATCTGCTTCTCCCTCGTTCACCAGCTCAGCCTAGTTTTGGGGTACAACGGCTTTAAACTCTTCCCAGCCCCAAAGGCCTCAAGGATTGTGAGAATTTCAGTGGATCAATTCCTAAAAATAAATAATTCATCAGGAATGACTGGTATCCAGCCAGGCATGGATATAAGAACCCAGTTTTGCATTTAACGTAAGGGTAGTCTGCTAGTCAGAATCTTCATTTACATCACAAGTCACCCTGACTTGATCATGTGGCTGTTAAAAAGCTGCCTAACTCAATTCTCAAGTAGCTGACAAGGAATAGTTGGTTTGGAGGAAGGAGAGGGAAAAGATATATTAGGAGGAAACTAGTGATTTGCTATTATTTGTTGATTTACCTTTCTGTTCCTCAAAGACATTGGCAAGGTACTGAAAAACAAACAACTACAGTAAGCCATCGATTGTCCCTAGAAACACATTCTCCTTCCCTATGAATTGAAATTTAGCTGATCAATTTTAGTGAATAGTTTCAAAAAGCAGGCTTTTCATATAATTAGAACCCCTGAATGATAATTCACCGGTCTGGATTTTTGCTGCTCCAATATGTCCTTCCATATCGTTAGTAGAGGTACCAACGATTAAAGAAATGATTCACATCAGGTAGTTAGAGAGAAGACCAGGGAGTCAGAAAAGAAATCTGAATAATCCCTATGCTGGAAATTCAAACCCTGAATAATCAGAACTGTACTATGTAGGCAATTAGGATTCTGTCCAGTTAAGAGAAATTTGTAATCCATTCTGTTTCAAGCCTGTAAAGTCACATTTCTCAAAAACTTGTATCTCGGCCTCCAATGGCTTAAAAAGTTCTCTTTACTAGATTGTCTCCAATTACAGAAATCCTTCCCAAGTACAAGGCTACAGAAGTATATTAAACCTGCAGGATACCGTGTAGCTGGCTGTTTTATAGAGCCTTACTGCACAAAGATCTCAATGCATGATGTAAGAGTACCTAAGCCATTCGCCAAATCTGGTGATGCTATTTGTTCAGGTCACAAGTGTTGTCTTACATGGGGGGTAGCACCCAAGACGTCTTGAAACAGAAGGTTCATAATAGTATGAAGGGAGATACAGATAATTTTAATCTAACTTTAAGGATACCCCCTCACTCATACATACCTGTCCCTTGCACATAAAGTCTAGGTTACTATGGATTTCAATAGCTCTGCCTAGCAATAAAAGCAGAACTGCAGGGATCACAGATCTGCGAGCAGGACCAGATTTGGCCTCAATAGTAAGAGTGAAGTCAACAGTAAGAAGGCAGCCGAGATGCAAAGCTCCACTGTGGTACTGCATCAAAATAGTGCTCGTGCCTATTAAACAAGAGATACTAATCATATAGCTGTATTAAGATACGTGTCTTCAGTGAATATAAGGATTTATATGCTATGGATTTGTGAGTATTGTCCTTTCCAGGGTTTTTGGAATCCTCTGCAAATGCACAGGAGCAAAATAGTCAAAAAAGGCAGGCTGGAGGAAACAGGAAAAAAAAATCCACCTACATTCAAGGTATGAGACAATAATTTCTAAGCCATTGGGATCTATTTTTTCCCTTGCATTGTAATACAGTCAAGTGTATGAGTGATGCCTTTTGTGTTTGATAATGTCAAGTATGAATGTGATGGCCAGCCCCCCATCTCTGATGGTATTAAAATGGTGGGAAGATGAAGAGCTTGGAAAACTAAATGGAACAAATTAAATTAAAGTGGCTGGAGGACAAGGAAAGTCACTTATCTGTAGTTAGGTTCTGAGGGGACAGGGGCAACTCTGCCTACCTTACCATGGTGATCAACTAGGGTTTCTGAAAACAACGTGTGGTACTCTTCTTATTTAGTTGTACTAATAATTATTTTTAACTCTTCTCATCATGAGGTCTGTGAAATTCAAGAAAACATCTTGTATGTTTCTATAGAAACTTTTGTTACACAGTCTGAGGAGTCTACAGGACCAGGCTTGTCAGTCAAATACGCTAGGTGTCAAGGAGTTCAAGGTAAGCTAGTCAAGGTTTTACCAAGTTTAAGTGACAACATGGGCAGTTCAGCAGTGAAATTAATCCCAATAAATAAAGTATGCACATTTTCAGAAAGATGAAAACTCTCAAAGATCACTCTCACCCATCTGGATCGATGTCAGGAAGCAAGAGATAAGTATAACACTAATTGATTATGTCCAAATAGCACAGAAAGATTCCCCACATCTTCTGAAAATGACATGTGTTCTTTCTGACAAATAGTAAAGATTTTCTTATGAAATCATGAGAGTGATGTATACACGCATATAATGCTACCCTAATGGGGCCATGGCATCTATAGTAGACATAAGAAATTGCAATAATTATCACAGGAAGGTGTCTCACTTAGCTACTCTTCCTCCCCTCAGCATTATTTCCCAAACTATCACTTCTACTAGGCCAATGCAGATTATCCACGGGCCTCCAGCTTGGAGAGTAGAAGTTCTCTCTGTTTTCTCAACAACTTCCTATAAAGGTAAAGCAGTACCCTAATAGAATCAATAGCTCCTTAAGGCAGAAATTTAATATGAGAAGAGATGTCCCCTGGACAGCTGTTTCAGAATCTCTTGAGGGGAAACCACTTAGTGTAGTGTGAGCTCCCTTCCACTCTCTCTTTCTCTAGACCACGGTTCAGCTTCCACCAGCCTCTAAAGCACACCTCTCCAGTGCCCACCAAATACCTCGGTTTGCCTTTCACTCTCCTGCATTGCACCAGCACCAGTTGTTTTTCTGGCATTGCTTTCCTCGAGTTCTCTCATATAGTGCTTGGAGGGATTATCTTGCCTTCATCTTCTACTCCTAACTTAAAGGATTTTCTCAAATTGCAGTAACTTTTTCCTCCTGCTAGCCTAAGAAGGGAAAGGAGGACTCGATGCATCTAGTGTCGTGGGTGGTTCCCAAGCCTCTGTCTTCTTGAAGCTCAGAGAGAGGACAGATATACCTTGCTGCGAGGGGTTTCACTTGGAACATTTAACTCATGGTGCTTGAAATATAGTTACTAAGTGTTCAGTAGTAACTAGTGAACAAAGAAAAAAAGAAGCAAACAACTGAAAAGTAGAACTAGGAGATACAATTCCTGCCAAATTAGAAAGCTTTACTTTTTCAAAAACAGAAAGAAAACAAATTTCAAGGTGTCAAGTAAAAAATATGTGTTTGAATCAAAGTGAAAGGAGAAAGAAAAAAAATAAAGAAAATAATAAAGAAAACAATAAGTCCCTAAACATCTTTATCCCAGTGGACTTATAGTGCTAATTACAAAACAGAAGTAGCTGACACTCATGCTTTCTAAATATAAGCTTTACCATCCCAGGAAAAAGAAATGAATGAGTGTTAAATCAAAACATCCTATGGAGCATTTCACACCTCAGGAATGAAAACTGACAAAGAAGTGTTTCAATGCAAAAGAAAAATCCACTCATACACGGCTAGCTCTGGCTAAGGCGAAAAAAGAGGAAGCTATCCAACATAGGTTGGCCCCTTGTCCTATCTTTAAGTGATTTTGCAATGCCCAGCACTCCTCTCACATTGGAAAAAAAAATACACACTACTCTTTTCACAATTGAAATTGGTTAATTGATCATTTCCAAAAATAAATATTCCCATAGATAGAGGTCATTGGTTGCCTGAAATTGCATCAGTTTGTGTCTGGGTACGAGAATCTTGGGCTCCTCTGGGATGTCTTTGTCATTTTATCAGAGTGATTAGCAACGGAGTAGTTCCAGAGAGGAGCCTTTCAGCTTTCAGCACTCATATTTGCTTTTTGCATTCCCATTTTCTCCATCAAGCTTTGTAGCATTTGCTTTGGAAATCTGGCACTTAATATCCGATGTTAATTACATTTCCTATTCTGAGGAAAATCCTATTGGGCTAATTTTTCAAAATCATATAATGAAAGAACTTCAGTGACAAACCATGTAGGTTTTCGATTGTTTTTTATGGGTAGATCTATTAAGCACTTAATATTCAGTGGGAAAACAGTCTCAGAGCAATGAAATTCTATTACTTTAGAGGTTGCATGCTTTTAATTTCTTAATATTTCATTACATGTTGGCAACTGGTGCATATTTTTATAATGCGTTTGATCATTACTCTTCTCAGGGTATTCTATTTCAGTTCTTCCTCTGACATCATATTTGCATGTTAAAGGGTTTTAGCATTCAGGGATGAAATGTTCTGAATAGTAATGTGCAGTTAACTTGATTTTTTTAAAAACGGAAAACAGCAAACACACATTATATATAGGGACCAAAGGAGAACAATCTCATAATTTTAAAATCTAACTCAAGTTTTAATAGGTTTCTATAGAACATTATAAAAGGTAATGATTCAATGTAATTCATTAATTAGAAAATTATGCAAAGTGCTATCAGTAGAGTTTGGGGAGAAGGATCTTTTTCCTCGCCTTTTATAAGTCTGCTGCATTTCTTTTTTAAAAAATAATCATTTCTTTGCTCTCCAGCAACATCTACTGGAAAAGTCTGAAAAATGCTATTTATATGGATCTGATAGTTTGAGTAAGGATAGCTTTGATCAACATCTACCTAGAAAGTACAAGCGGAGCCACAGTCCAGTCCACAACTCACTGATTTCTGCTGACGTTGGTCCAATTTTGCTCCCAGGGAAGATAGCAGTGCAGAGATGCCAGTAGCTACACTACAACTTCAAATTTATCACAGCCTCTCCTTGAAAAGTCATTTTCAAAAGAAAGGTAAAACATTTATATGATAAAGACAATATGTTTCCCTGCTCCTAATTCTCAGTGGTTGTCACTTATTCAAGAAATAATTATCAGTGGCAGAATAACGTCCCGTCCCGCAATATTTAGGTAACAGCTAAAGTCAAAGCAAAGATCTCATGCAAGAACACAAGAATGCAACATAGAAAACAACTATTTGAGAAAAGCAACTATAAGGTTCTACAAAGTTGCTTAAGGTAAAAACAAATCACTACCTTTGAGGTGATCTTTAAAACTCAGTACACTACTCCCGGCCTGATTACATAAAAACGTGCTACAGCAGTTTCTATTTCTCATGTTCACATGTATCTCTGGTCTTTAAATCAAGTTTCCCTGCACCTGTACGGGGGGCTTTCCAGGCAACTTCTGCCAGTGGTTATCTTTGGATGATGAGGTATGACCAGACCCATATCCATCTGGTCCTCATTCCCCAGTACCTAGCAGTTCCTGCTGGCCTCATGCAACTGCAATAAGGGCTGAGCCCACAAGATGCCATTCGATGGTCTTGCTACATGAGACGCGTCAGAACATGGTACTGAGTGACAAGCCCAGTTTAGGAGCTCAGCAAGAAGAAAAATCTCATCCCAATATATATATATATATATATATATATATATATATGACTATATTTTATGGAGGCACTAAAGTCACCTTTCTGTATTCATTCCTGAGGAGTATTCTTTCCACTGAATTTTGTACTTTCAATATTAAATTTTCCCAGCCCCCACCCCCCAATCTCTGGAAAATGAAATGAAACATTTAGGTGACATTCTAGGTAGAAACTTGGAGAGAAATTTTCCATCCTTCAATAAAAAAGTTGACCAATTGGAGATTTCTTTTTGCATCCTCAAATGTCAGTTCATTCATACCAGCAATAAATTCTATCAGCAGAGGCAAATGAATACAACATCCACAATGACAGAGGTTCAAAACAAATAGCCAAAACTTTAAAACAACATCAAGAGCAACAAAAATTCTGGGCTGGAAAGGTTTGAGCTTATTGTATTTCATGTGTATTCAATGTTAAAATAGATGTGAGCCTCTTTGAGCTTCATCCCAAAGCTCTCTGAAGGAGAAATGCCATCCAATATAATCTGCAACTTCCATTCATAGCACACAAAAAGGGCATCTTCTGCAAAGCTCTCTCCAGTGCAGGGTCGCATGCAGACTAGATTTAGGGTCCTAATGCAAAGTTCCCTCTTGAGCCTAATAATGACAGCCCCTCCATCATTAAGCCGCTTGGAATCCAGCAAGATTTCTCCAACAGCACCTCCGAGTTCACTCCCCTTTCAAACTGTCATAATTCCGTTATCCCAATTATATACTGGCTCCATTTCTAGAACGTGCCCTCACCTGATGTTTTAACTTGATATTTCATTTGGGACAACACTTAATCTCTATTTATGAATCATCAACCTGACACAGGTTAAGGAAATAGAAGAAGCGCCTCACCCACAAGATCCGAGCCAAACAAACCCAAGCCTCTAGACTTAAATAAACTCTACCCCTGCTTAAACCTCCGGTGAAAAATTATTATAACACATCAGAAGTTCAGTTACAAGAAAAAATTTCAAAAACCAGCTGTTTCTTACGGTTTAAGTCCCGGAGTTCAAAAACACTATCAATTGGATTATTTTTTCCCCTTTCCATCAGCTGTTTAGAATTTAACGTAATGCAAAGTGCTATTCTGATCAAAATCATCTTTCTCATCTTTCCCCTTAAATAGAAGGGAGGAGAAATCATTCGGTATAAATGCATTTACTGTACAAATCTATTTTCAATTGAATTTGCTGCATGCTCTAATTCATCAAAATTAATACAGGTACTTTCTATGTTAAACAAAAGGAAGCCGACTGAAAAATCGGCTTCTGCTGCGGATGCCTTTCTCAATTACAAAACGGTGAAAACAGAGATTTAACTAAGCCACTCGGTCAAACCCTCGGATCGGCGCTCTTACCTGCCTCAGCTGAAGGCTTCCTTCCCTTGTTAGCAGCGGGCAGCATCTCTACAGCTCGCTCCAATCCTCACCACCGGTCTCAAATTACACCGCTAAGTCCACCCCCTCGCCTTTCCCCCTTCTCTTTATTTTCTTTCTTTCTTTTTTCTTTTTTTTTTTTTCCAGCAAGAAAATGCTTATTGAAAGTGATTAGTTTTTGTTGTCCCTTTTAAGTTCCTCCTGCGGGAAGGAACAGGGAGCAATGTGACGCCACCTTTTAATCTTTTGTAAGAGTGAAAAGGCAGAAAAGGAACGCTGGATCAAACTGAGCTGCACACATGACTTAAACTCGCAGGAGACGCCGCTGCTGCCTGGCGCAAGCACCGCTAGGCTTGAGTGTAAGAACAGAGAAGAGGAGAGACTCAATGGAATGTGACAATGTGTGTGCATCAAAGGCAGGAGGAGAGAACAATGAACGAGGGAAAGACAGCGAGAGAGCGAGAGAGGGAGAGAGGGAGAGGGCGAGAGGGAGACTGGGAGAGAGGGAGAGTGAGCGGGAGAGAGGGAAAGAGGGAGAGGGGGAGAGAGAGGGAGAGAGGGAGAGAGGGGGAGAGAGGCAGAGAGGCAGAGAGAGGGAGAGCACGGAGAATTGAGAGCGGGTTTCAGGCAAAGGATTCTCCGAATCAAGCCCCAGCGCAGTGTCTGGCAGCTCTGTTTTTATCTCCGCGAGCATGATACACTGCCTCTCTTATTTAGAAACACATTCGTGTATCTTCCAGGTTTGAAAACTGAGATAATCGCAGTGTGTCTCTGGTTTTGTCTGATTGGCATTTAACTGTGCCATGTACCTGTGATTTTTTTTTTTTTAAGGATGCATTTATGTGCAATTTATTTCGCATATTTATTTATGTAGGCAAAAATGAAAGCTGCTAATTTCTACGGCAATTTGCAATGTAGTTTTACTGGCAGATGGAACTCTACTTATCATAACTGCTGACAAACTGCCACGGGAAAACAAAACAAGAAACAAATGCTTCGTCTTGATAATTGTCTTTAGGGGAAAAAAAGCCCACACCAAAATATTAGTACTTGCAAAATCGATGTTTCCTGATTCAAGTTTAAAAGGTGTTTCTATCCATTAGTTTTAGAAATGAAGGCAGAATGAAAGGAAAGACATGATGTTTGAAAGAAAGGTGCTGGGAAACAGGCTTATTAGGAAAGTGAAAATCTAAATTCTTTTTGGTTTCCTTCCAAATGTGACAACCGATCGCTTTCTGGAGTCTTGGAGCAGAGTTTTTGAGTCACTATTGCTACAGACTTTAACTTCTTCCCCTGGCCTTTCTGTACCATCTTAAAGTAGGTTCCATTTTTAAAACAAAGTTGAAAAAATATGATTTCCTAATTCAAATTATTTCAGATGCTCTCCCACCAGCTTTGTTCCATTTCTACTCCTCTCTTGCCACATGGGGGCCAGGATTACACAGTTAAATTCCCCAAGTGACCTCTTTTATAAGGATGTAAATTGCCAATTCCAAGGTCAAGTATTTGGTATAAGTTAAGTTATTGGTGCAAATGACTGCTTGCTTTCCATGGTAACCCGAGCTAAGCAGGAGTAGTCAGGGAGAGGAGATTCCAGCCATCGGACTGACCATCTCTTTGAAGTGAAGACATTTTAATATCAGAAGGTAAATGCCATGTGCCCTAGTTATAAATTATAATATTTGAAAAACTGAAAGAATAAAAAAAGAAAGGCCATATTAGATCCAACTATATCTCCATGGACCCATAGTGTCTTTTTATCTTTTAGTTCCTGTGTCAGCCACCAGATATAAAGAGACTTGGTCCAAGAAGTGTAACACCCTCTTCTCCTGTTCTGGTCCCAATGCTGAATCCATACAGGGATTGTTGAATGTTGTTAAAACTCAGAGTGTTATACATTTCATGGTTTGCCACTGGAGGATATGTTTTTCCCTTGGACCTAAATAGAGGAGGACCCCCCTGCCTCCCTTGTGCTCAGAATGAAACTCTACTTATCATTAAGGCAGCACAGAGCCTGGAGAACACACAGGGGCTGAACTGAAGGCAGCTGGCCAGAGAACAGAGAGTGCTCAGATGTAGACGGAAGCTACAAGACCCTGGGAGCTGTGAGAGAGTCGGTGCCTGGAAAATTCAGAATTCCTTACATTTTGCAGAAGGTAGAGAAGCAGCTTCCTTTAAGTGACATTATTGATATAGGTGCACTGCTTCAAATTATCTTCATACAAGGCCATAAGTAGGCTGAAGAATTTTTTTGCCAATAAAAATAAAGACCCAGATGCAACTATGTTATCACCATAAATGCAGGGAAGGGGGCTGAGGGCTTACTGAACAGGATCAATGGAAGATAGAAAGACATTGTCAATGGAAGATAGAAAGAAATCAAAGCCAGAATAAAAGAGATTTGTTTTTTTTTTTAAGCTATACACATGGTGGGTGATCAGTGTCTCAGCTTAAGTTTATCACTTCTTTAGTGGAGAGGCACATACCTTCAGTGGATACCATTTGCAGGTATATATATATATATATATATATATATATATATATATATATATATGACTTATCTCAAGATAGCATGGGAGGAGGCTGCCTTGTCATACTGAGATGCCAAAGGTAGTCCAAACGCCATAGATATTTGTTACTGGAATGCTACTTTTATAACTTGTTTCTGTGTGTGCTTCACAGCGACATCGCTTATATGGGGGAGCATCATAGAATACCCAAGTTTCCAGTTTTGGAACCTGGGCTGCCTGTGATCAAGTCTCAGCTCTACTGCCTGCTTCCTATGTGACCTTGACAAAGTTATTTTGCCTCTGGGTGGCTGTATCATCATCTTAAGAATGGATAAGATTCTATCCGTATCATTGGCATCCTGAAGAATAAGCTGAGGTTGTGCGTGCTGATGCATGCCTGTAATCTCCATGCTAGGCAGGCTGAGGCAGGAGGATCATGGCAAGTTTGAAATCAGCATGGGCTACAAAGTGAGCTCAAGGCCAGCCTGATCTGCATAGTGAGACCCTGTCTCAAAAGACAAATAAATAAATAAATTAAATAAAGCATTTGCTATCATGGGTTTTAATCTTGGCACATAGCAAGAGCTTGGTATATTTCTACTATTAGGAAATCCATAGTATACCCACTTAAAATTTTTCACTGGCAAACAGGCAACCATTCATCATTTCAAAATGGATGCCTGACAGAGAATTCCCGCCACTCTAACTGCCCTCACAGGCCATGGTCATTCAAGCTGCCCTCCAGGTCCTTCCTCTTGAATAACATGCTTAAATTTCAACAGGATCTACCGCTAAGTGGATGAATCTGCCCTCAAAGCAGGCTTTCTCTCCAAACTCCCTAACCAGAGTAAAATATAAAGATCTTTGAGTCATTCCAGGGCTCATTGCTTTCCTTTCTAATCATCTATTACCAACAACCCTCAAATGCCACTCCTGTGTTTTAGAGATGTGTCTCATTTCCTGGATCCTGGCCTGCCTTGATTTCCACACTACTGTGGCAGTCCTCACCTGTCACCCTCTCTGTATTTTACTGTCTGTGCTGAAGACACACAGGATAAGGATATGTGTCATGTACTCCTGGGAACATTCCTAGGTCCTACCAACAACCACACCCAATTTTAATACTACGTCTTTTATCCTCTCCAGAAGGCACTGAGGGTCTGAGTGAAGGAGAGTGACATTATTCTAAGTGTGACCTTGAATGGGCTCTAATGTATGTAGCAGCTAATGGCATACCTATAGCCTACTATTAGCACCTTGTTGGTTGTGATGCTTCTTCCCACAGTTTATTGAAAACACCCATCTTAAGAGGTATTCCTTTCTTCTCTAATTCACCCTTTGCAAGCCAGAATAACCTTCATAACATGCCTCTCTGAATGACAACCATTCCCAACATTATTGACTGGTCTATTGAAAGTCTGTTTTATTTCATTATCTTATATATCGGCTTTATGATCATGAAAGGCTCACAATTTCTTAGAGAATAAAGTGCAGATTTCTTTGTGTCATATTCAGTCACCTCTGAGGTTGACTCTGACCCAACCATTTGTTCTGTCACACCACACAAGAGCTGGCCACCCCCAGCCTGATCCATAGGCAGCCCTCTCAGCATCCCTAACATACCTCAGTCTCATTAGACCTCCCTGATTTCCTTCCTTGAGATGTATTTAATGGCAGTCTCTTTATCTAAAGCCAGAACAAGCTACAAGTCCTCCAGAAAGGTGTCCTTGACCTTCCTGGTCTTCAGCAGTGAAACTGCTTTAATCATAGAAGCTATCCAAGGGCCCCAGGAAAGGTGGTGTACATCATCATTAGGAGTGTGGCTTGGACTTGGCCCAACGTCCAACTTCTGACCCTGAAATTTGCTTCCTAATTGTACAACATCAGTCAAGTTCTTTCCTTTCTAAATCTTA
Organism: Tympanoctomys barrerae; assembly: GCA_002564285.1. Lineage (NCBI taxonomy): Eukaryota > Metazoa > Chordata > Mammalia > Rodentia > Octodontidae > Tympanoctomys > Tympanoctomys barrerae. The sequence goes on along the minus strand of NDGN011539406.1, from coordinate 34,368 downwards.
CTTTCCTTGGGCTTGGGATATAGCTCTGTGGTACAGCACTTTCCTGACAAGCCCAAGGTCCTGAGTTCAATTCCCAGCAACAGACAAAACAAAACAACCAAAACTCCCTAAATCTTGCCTTCCTCAACTGTAAGATATTGTGAAGACCTAATTATTTAATAAATGTAAAACAATTAGGTCAAATCATACTTTGGAGCTAGCGCCTCCACAATAAAGAGTAGTTAGAATAATACAAGTGCTTCTTTGGTGAAAGGAACCCCTAAATTCCGAATCTCACAACAACCAGACTTATGGGTGTGATTAGAACAATTTTACAGAAGGTAAAACTGAGGTTTGGGGAAATTAATTCATCTGATACCGCACAAGTAGGTAGAATTCAAACTTTAATCTTGCTGCCTTCTAGCTTGTGTTACCTGTACAGGCCACCATTGTGTAACTTAGCCTACGCCTTATCAGGGTGTTATTTAATTTGCAGGTTTTTGCCCCACTTTTCCAATTATAACCTAAATGAGAGCTCTGTGCATGTTTTAAACATCTCTGCCTCTCTAGCACCTTTCCTAAATCTTTAAACAGCAGAGCTTGCTTACTTGGTAGATGGTTGTTGACAGCTTGATCATCTGTGCCCATGAGGATTAAAGTTTTGAGCCACAGTGAAATTCAGGGACACCATCTTTTGAGGAAATGGTTTCATCATCTCTGCTATGAACACCATCAAAATTATTCAAAATAATATAAGAGACAAACATTACATAGAAATGAGCCTGGCAGGTAGAAATGAAGGCAGTTCTCTGGAGCAAAGCACTCTATAGGAGAGTGACACTCTTACTTGGCATTTATATTATGCTTCAAGATGAGCCCTTAGACACACCCTTCCATGCATGGAAAAGCAGTGATTATCAGCTGAAAGGCATCCTTTGAATGTCACCAGGGAAGGACAGAAACAACCACTGAACCCTCCACGACATTCAGACACTTTTACTTCATTCTTTTAAGTGAATGCAACACTTATGTTGTCACATACTTGCTCTCTGGCTAAGTCTGTATAACACTAAAGCAACCTGCAGCAATATAGAAAGTTCAGCACCCAATACACTTTCCTGGATACACGGCGATGAACAACGCAGTTAGATTTTGAACAAGCAAAATGAATGTTTCAAATTAATAACTACACAAGCATAGTCTTTACCTGTTTGGGCAAAAGTGGGAATAATTAAGCTGAGAAATGCTTTGTGTTTCCTAGTTAGGTTAATCAATGGTACCAAGCACTGTTGTCTTACACTTGTCTTGCAGTGCATGAACTTCATGAGGTCTGGATATTTTGGTAATTTCTAGTACCTAAATCAATGTGCAATCTACAATGAGTGCTCAATATATATGTGTTTGATAAATGAAAAAAATGAATAGTAAGTGGAGTCCTCCTTGGTCAATTTTACCTAAATCTATCTCTGTCTAGTGATGTTTAAATAATTCTACCCAACTGAATTGTATATATTCAAGCATGCTTTAATCTTTCTTTTTTTTAAGATATATTTTGTATAGGGTCTTACTATGCAGCTCAGACTCATAGTGATCCTCCTGTTTTCAGCCTCTCCAGCTCTGAGATTACAGGCTTGCTCCACCATGCCTGGACTTGGTGGCTGGATCAACATGTGTGGGGGCAGAGCCAGCATGGCATGTGGTACTGGGGATCGATCCCTGTTCCCTGAGTTTGCGTGAGCAGGTGCTTAGTCTGCTGAGCTATCTCACTGGCCCTCAAGCACACTTTATACTCTGTTACTTTGTCATGTTCACCTTTTACATGGAACTTATTTTGGAAAATGTGTGCTACCTTTTGTTCAATATAAAATTCTCTCATCCTTGAATCTTTTCTAGATTGTGCTAGCTTACAGCAAGTGCTCTTTCCTCAAATTTCAAAGCACTCATTGCCTGGAATACTTCATTAAATATAATGTTTTCAGTTAATCTTCCTTTGCCTTTGGACAGCTCCTACTGTTGGAACACTGTTATTCTTCTAATTTTACTGGGTCATTTTTTACTAGACTCATATCTTATTTATTTTTAAAAAATTATTTGTTTGGTAGAGAGTCTTGCTACATAGCTCTGACTCATATTGATCCTCCTGTCTCAGCCTCCCCAACACTGGGATTACAGGCATGCACCATCATGCCCGGTTTTGGAGGCTGACACAGCATGTCCAGGGTTCCAGGCTGGCAGTTCATGCAGTACCAGATCGAACCCAGGTCCTTGTGTTTGCCAGGCAGATGCTCAAGCCACCGAGCTATCTCCCCAGCCCTCATATGTTATTTGATACTGAGGATTTATGTTTCCTGAAGGTTCTAAGAACTGCCTTTACTTTTTGTATAATATGCAGCTTTTTCTTTGAGTATGCATAGAATGTGCTCATGAAAACATATTGATTTCATGTTGATACTTAAGGTATTCATAGATGTGTATGACTAGTCTTCAGAAATTACAGAAATAACTTACAACACTTCCCTTGACCCTTGGGAAACTATTATTAGAATACAGCTAAGGTAGTGACAAAGATAAATAACATTTCTTATGACTTTTCACCCTTCAAGTAGTATTAAAGGCTGCTCATTACTTATTTCAGGATGTCTATTTTTGAGTACATGCTTTCAGTCAACCATGATCAAGTTAATGTCAAAATTGGCTCATCACAACAAATCGAGGATTGCCACAAATAGGAAGAGTGGCAACTGCCCTCCAGAAGAACGTAGCTATCCCTAATCATTTGTCCATTAGTTGGAAGGTAGCTGGTGTTGAGCCATCAGCTGGGATTCCTTAGAGAGACAGTTCTAGGTTTTGCTCTAGGGGGTCATATCAGACCCAGTTATGTACTCATCTCTTTTGGAAGCCTTGTTTTCCCTTAGAGTGAAGATGATCATAAAAAAAATACATTGCAGAAGACACCTCACCCTAATACACCTTTCTTCTTGGACAGAAGTAACTCTTTTAGGAAGGATTTTTTTTTTCTATCCTCATCAAACTTCTCACCAGATTTACCAGAGATTTAGGCTACTGGACTTGTCTATAAATTACTGTTTTCTTAAATGAAAACACAAACATTCTACAAAATCAAAAGAAAGAACATAACCTTTGAAGCTTCAAACATGTCTTTAATGTATTCTTATTTAACAAAGATGAGATAGTGCAAGTCCATTTTCCTGTTTCCAAAAATGCAACGAGTATGTAACATGATTAAAGGTTTATGATACAGTTTTCTGAAATTACTTTATCAAATATTGTAAGTATATCAGATCTTTACTTAGCCAATTAAAACCAATTATTTTGCTTATAAAATTGCTCACATTAATTACTGTGTACTGGCATTTTGGTTTTGTCTGCTGAGCAGAAGTTGGTCTTATCTGCTTTCCACTTCTGATTTGCATAGTGTTTTGAAGAACCCCTTAAGTGAAAACCAAAGTAGCAGCTGCTTAATCATAAAGTAAAAATGGAAAGCAAATCAAGAGAGAGCCTCAAATCTCTTCCTCCCATGGTGGACCAAATAGAGTTGGCTTCAATGAAACTCTAAGTAAGAATTTACGTTCCTCTCCATTGAGCTGAATACAGGCTTTGGTGAACTATTTGGTTCTTGTTACGGATGTTTTTCAATACGAAATATTTGAAAGCATCTAGCCAGAAGTCTCACAATGATCACAGCCTTGAACGTATTCATCAGAAAAATGCATTCACTGCTACAGGTTTTATTTTTACAGTAACTAGTGTGCGGCACTGTTTGCCAGTTTCTTCAATACTCTTACCCATGACAATCACAAAAGCAATTCACAACCTGACTTATCAGATAGTTCTGTTTTACAATAATCTGGTTGCTATTTGTAAAATCCAGGATAAAACAGTGCAATTTCTGATGCTGAATATCTGAAAAGCTCTGGAAGCTGCTCGGGAGAGATATGCACTAAAATATGTAATGCGATGGAATTACAACAAACAGACATTCTGGAGGGTACACACTCTAGTGCATCTCAGAATACGTGACATTTAATGGTGCGACTTTCGAGATTTGCAAATAAATTCTGCATTTAAACATTCTCCTCCACGCAGTTCTTTTTCTTAGCTCCAAATTTAACTCTTTCTTTCAAAATACATAGCGCTTTCTCCAAAAACAATTAATGAAAAAACAATTCCTGCTGATGAGCTGTTTCCAGGGGAAAATAAAGGTAAAAATCTCAATTGTATAATTTATTTCTTGAGCCAGTCTCTACGTCTCTAGACATACAATGAACTGACATCTTCCTGATGAGAATTCAGCTAACACAAAAAGTGGTAATTTGAACAGTCGGTGGACCCTTATAATAAATAAGGGGCTTATACTGCAACAAACGAACCACTTTTCAAGCAATGACACTGTGCAGATGTCCAAAAAATAGTGCCATCTACACACCCTCATGGAGCATTGATTCCAGTTAAGTCTTTTTGGGTATTTTCCTAACCATATATCAGCATGGGAAGGAAATGGGAACACCACCACTGAGAGGCAGTATAGTGCAATAAAAATGTTATCATATTTCAATCCCAGCTTTGCCACCATCTCAATATATAACATTGACCAAATCACTTAACCACTATCTATCTTAACTTCTCCATCCATGAACTGGAACTAATACCTCCCTGCTTATGACAACAAAGGTAATGAAAGCATTAGAATACTTATCAAGGCAGATCTCCTTATCCTTTCTTTGTGTAGTTAGATACTACCAGAGCTCAATCCACTCCAAGTAAATAAGGAATTGTACTCTGGAAGGTAAATGCTCTTCTGGAGGCTGCTGGGCCACCAATTAATAGAATGATGTCATCAATCACTCAATAATACTGCATTGATTAGAAGAATTAATGCAGCTCACCTCTGTCGTCATGAGTGCAATACCATGTACTCAGAAGATGTACAATAAATATTAGCTGATGATGATATTGACATGGCATCATGTACAGTCACAGAACTAAGTGAATTATTAAGTTTGCCATTGTTTAGAAAGCTCATTGAATAATTACCGGCAATGAAAGAAACCTATCCCTGGCTGTATTGACCAAACGATGATATACCCTCATGCATAGTAACAATATCACCATTCTCTAGAAACTGAATAGCATTATCTTCGTGACTTGTAAGAACAAAAAGTAAAAGGTACACTTCAGAATAAAATGTATATATTGTTATCGCTCAGGTGCAGCCCGTCATCCTTTCTTTGCTGGATTATTACAGAGCCTTGGGAGAGCTCTCTGCTTTGGCTCCTTGGCTAGTTGTTACACTACGAAACCCCAATGTGTCTGATCTCATAATTTCTCTTTTGTATGGCCCCCTTCTATGCTGACTGTGGGACTGGCCTGGTAAAATGCTTTGGCCAGAGGATATTAGGGATCATGGTATAAGCTCGGACATGATGATCTTTGGAACATGGGGATCTGTCTGCCCTGTTGGAATGGGGGCATCAATATGAGTAAAAGCTAGTTTTGGCCTCCTAGGAGATGATAACTGCTGTGGTAGACAGGTGGAAGTATTTCACGGGGTCCGGTCCTATCTGATCAACTGGATAGAAATGAGTTAGTGAGTGCTGGCAGGCCCAGCAAAACAATCGCCCAGAGAATGTGTCAAAACTTGAGAAGTAGGGACTTATTGTTGTTTGAAGCCACCAAGGTTCAGTGGAGTTTGGCCTCTACCAATAGTTAACTGATACAACCCCCTAGTGATTATTCTCAATTCTCCAGGCAGGGGAAACCAAATAATTTCAGTCATCCATCACAGAGGAATGGAAATCTACCTGTCTAATGACAAGTACCAAGCACTTTGCCCTTCTCAGTATACCAGATCGCAACTTCTCCACATCTTTCCCTCACTCTTTTCTTTTCAGTGGCACAAACCTCTGTCTAGAATGTACTTTGTTGTGAACATTCATTATTCTCACTTCCTCCAAAATCCCCATTTACAGTGATATCCCAATCACTATTCTCTTACTCCAGTTTCATATTCCATCTTTGTACCTTTTGTCCTGTACACTTAGCACTTGTAAATCACTATAAAATTGACTGACGTTGGCGCTTGTAGAACTTATTATCAGGAGTCCAGTTCCTGGAGAGCAAGGTTGACTGTGGGATGCCCACAGTTGGAACCATGGCTGGCACCCAGGATAGACTTAGAATTGTTTGCTAAGTGAAAAAATGAAGCCTTGTAGATTAAGGAGAAGACTTGGTTCTTCACTGAAAGAAAATGCTGTGAGAGAAAAGATTCTGAAAGATACCTCATTGGTGCAATGTACAGAGATGTATGAGGTATCCATTGATGGCACACCAAAGTAGCCTAGTGGTCAAGGACAAGAGAAGGTCAAGAAATACTTTATCAAGGGGTCTTACAAGCAAGTGTTGAGAGCGGCCATCAAAAGCAAGAAGAGCACTAGAACAGCCACCTTGGAGAGGAGAAGAAGCAACCCAAGGCAATGGGAAGCCCTATAAGCCTTCTTGAATCTAAAAAGCACGTAGTAGGAGAAACATGCCAATATCTACTGAAGGGTAAATCTGATTTTTTTTTTTGGGGGGGAAGCAAAGCTTATGTACATTCCATATGTTTTCAGGAGAAACCTAGAAGAAGTAGCTGAAGCTTTGTCTTTTCATGCTGAAATAATCATTAACAGTATATATATTAACCAACATTAGTATAGTCCCTAGACAGACATCCAATCCCTGGTTCCACCAAGAAAAAAAAAAAAAAGAAAGAAAGACCTTGGGGCCGGGGAGACGGCTCAGTGGAATAAGCACCTCCCTGGCAAGCGCAAGGGCCTGAGTTCAATCCCTGGTTCTACCAAGAAAAAAAAAAAAAAAAAGAAAGAAAGACCTAGACAGACATCCAAATATACTATTTACTGACATTTATACTCAACAATCATGTATACTACAGGGCCCACTACTATTTTTTTTTAAGAGCAGGCATTTGAACTAACTGATTACGCAGTTGGCAGAGTACCAGACCTAGGCTGCTCTTCGAATACTTCAAATAAAAGCTCTTCACGGGAGCAGAAGTCGATCTTCCAAAGACATAGCCGTGGCTGGCCGTGTGGCCTCCAGCTTGCCACACAGGTGTGCAGCCAATAATTTACCTTAGTTAGTGTGGAACAGACATGACCCAGGATGACTTAATTTCACCTCAGCCACTCAGTCTTTGTGCAGATCTCTTCTGAAACCATCCATCCTCTTTCTCCCAGCCCACACCTCATTTTCCCTGTTGCTTTGTAATTATTTATTATCTGGAGCTGTAATTGTATTGTTTAGAGCAGCCACGCAAACTCTATTGTTAGGAGGAATGAAAAAATGCCTCTTGGCCCAACAAGATTCTCATATATGAGGAATAAAGAATGTTGGTCTCTTAGAGTTCTTAATACGGAGCTCTCTATGCTCAATTTTCCTAAAAATGAAAATTGCCATGAAGCAAAGTATGCAGGAGATGTATGGTTGGATGTGGTTCTGGCTGCTGTGCATTACTGATGATGAATGGTGACCCCGGAGTGACTGGGAGCCCTTGTTAGCTCTACCATGGCTTCTGCATTCAGGGCCAGCAGCAGCCGGCCTTCCCCATAGCAACCCCTGCCCCCCTCAGCAGCTCTCCGACTGCTTCATTTAGTCATTCACGGCCTTTTCCAAGCCACAACACCACCAGGCACAGCCATGATTCTAGTCCAGCAAAGAGATGGAAAGGAGGCCCTGAGGATTAGTCCCATTTTCTTTATCATTCTGATGTATACATTCCGTGTCCGATCCCACTTAGCATAAAATATTTACTTCATCACCTCTGGGGGGGGTGTCATCATTTTTTCTTTTCTCAAAAATTCCTTGAGTTTAATTACAAGAGATGCAAATGGGATCTCACTTGTGGGGATAAAAAGTTACTCTTAACAATGAGGTGTAAATTGGTGTCTGCTTAATCTGTTCTCAGTAGGAATAAAGTCCAACACTCGCCCTTGTTTTTGCAGTAGTACCTGGAAATTAATGCATCCTTGAGAGTTCTTGGAGCATTTCTGATTCTTAAGGAAAGAGAGAGAGAGAGAGAGAGAGAGAGAGAGAGAGAGAGAGACATTCATGCTTGATCCTGCAACCAGCAGTGAAAACACTTATTTTGCTCCCTTTTTGGCATTGTGTTGCACTGTAGACGGAGGTTACATTGTCTGACCTAAGTCACAGGCAGCAAAAGTTCATCCTTCTCTGGACTCCTCTCTTTCACCACCATTTGTGGCCTCCTGCATATTCCAAAATGGAATGTAATTATTAGGGGAACCAGCACATTATTTATACAATGACCTTGGGCTCCGGGGGGAATTGAAGGCTCTATTCTTTCACTTATGATGTTTTACATTTCAAAGAGCCCTGCTCTCTTTGATATTAAAGAATGAAATGTGCAATGTAATTGTTATTGTTTTATGACCTTTAATAGGTTAATCAGGCTGCATCAGGTTTTCCACTGTATGGTTCTGTTCCAAAAGAAATGATCTGCCTCATAAGAGATGAATTCTGACAAAAGGCTTAGCATTAATATTTGAGAGAATGAATATCCTGAGATACTTAAATCTACGGAAAATATGGTCACTTTGCTAACTTCAGTCACCCTGCAAGTAATAAGGGGTCAGCTGGTTTTGATGTTATTGGTATTTTGAACAAGATCATACCTTGGTGTGTGTGTGGGGTCATGTGCTGTGTGTCCTGGGTCCTTTAGCAGTGTCCCTGGTTTGTATCCTAGCTTTTTTTTACCCCTCCCCTCTTCATGAAAAGACAGTGTTTTTAGACAACAGCAATATTCCCCCAGGTGCAAAATCTAACCCACCTAAAAACTACAAGGTTCATAAAAAGTGTTAACCAGAATGATGTGTGTGTATGTGTGTGTATGTGTGTGTGTGTGGGGGGGTTCTCTTTCTTAGACCATAATATGGATAGGACCTACTGTCTTGAATAATATGATGGCAGCTAACATTTACTGAGAACTCACTATGAACCAATTAGCACCATGCTAAATGCTTTACATATTGGATGTCATTTGTAACAAACCTGCAGGACAGCAATTGTGACTTGCATTCTGTGGATGAGGAAACAGGCTTAGAGGAGTTGGGTGATTTGCTCAAGATTACCCTGCCGGAATGCGAAAGTGTTAAAAATTCCCATTCTCCAGGACTTTCCTTTCTGATTTATCCACTCTTCCTGTGGTTACAATGTAAGGATCTAAATAAAATTTGGGGGTTGATAAAGCATTACTATGTTCAGGAAATGTATGCATATACTGACTAGGTCTAAAAAGTAAGGCAAAGAAAAAACAGTATGACTTGCTCTCAAGCCATGTACCCAAAGTAGAAAGTGCAATATGGAAATAAAGACTACATGGAATTCTTGAAAGGCCACTGCAGACAGCAGCTCCTGCTTGTTTGGCTCATGACACCTCAGACTCAAATGTGGGTGGGCATCATCTGGGTTTTGTTAGACTGCACATTCTCACCCTGATGGTGTGGACTGTGGCCTGGGATTCTGCTTATCCAAGCAGCTCCAGGAGATGCTGCAGGTGGCCTGAGAACCTGACGCCCGTCAGGTAGTGTTTGATGTGCTGGGAGATGGGCCTTGAGAAGCGACACTCAGCAGGGTGTATTTACAAAGCCAAGAAAGCCTCAGCATAGAGTGTAAGAGGTAGGAAGAGGGGGGTAGGGATCGCCTTGGCACTAGAAGCCACCCTTGTCTCTCAGCTATTCCCTCAGAACATCCACGGTGTGCCTACTCGTGTTCACTGCCCACATAGACAGCTAAACATCTGCTATTTTAAAGGACAAATATTAATTTGAAGCAAAAAACACCTACCCACCAAACGTAACTTGTTTCTGAAAACACATTTTTCTGAACAATTTTGCACTTTGAGAAGACAGTGTTTCTCTCTCTTCAACATACTATGCTATGGGCTAAATAAAAAAGTAAAGACAGACAGAAATTCATGCCCCCTCACTCTCACCCTTAGGAGATACTGTGCTGAAAGATGACTGAGATGCAACTGGCCAAGAAGCTGCAAAACAAGGAAAAAATACATGTGGGAGGCTAAAAAAGCAAAAGAAGAAAAAGTTTTTAATTCAGTGAAAGTCAATTAAAATGATGATTATGAAGATTGTGGACTGTACTGCCATTAATTTTGCTGTGCTCAGAAAGACAGAAATCGAGTCCTGTAATAAACATTCATGAAGAAATGGTTTGGGAACCGATTTCCACTAATGGTTGTGGCCTTCTCACCCAGACCACGGTGACCGCTGCAAATCAAAAATTGTTTTGTGACATCTGGGTTTCACTGGAGGTCAGAATGAAGGGGATGCGTCCTCAGTCACTGGCCTCTCTGCACACATGCAGCTAATTCTCCATCTATGTTGCAGGGGGATACAATGGAAAAATGATTTGCTGGGATGAAGAGATGGACCATAGTTAATGCAAAGGCTGAGAGGCTGAGAAGTGGAACCAAACAATTACTGTTAATATTTTCTACTCAGATATAAAGTGGGAGGTCTAAACTGGGAAGAGATTTCTTAGGTCTCGGGTTATTGGTATTACTGCCCTTCAAACGGCATTGCATTGATGGAGTGTGTGTTGGGCATAGGTTCATTCATTAAATACCTGCTCTGTGCCAGGCACTGATATACACAAATGAGATACGCAAATGTACCCACGTCCGCCAGCTTTTCTGGGATGAAGTGTTTCCCACTCATGACTAACTTGTGTTATATACCTTTATGATTTTCATTGTATATCCTACTCACAGTACTGATATTTACTCAATACTTTTAAAAAGATAATCTTTGTTTTCGCACATTTAACTTGGCTCATTGTAAGTGACAATATCTGTGAAATTAATGTGTGTAAAGTTGTTCTCAAGGCTGAAGGAACTGATTATTAAAATATTTATATGTACTCACATGACTGCTGGAAGACAAAGCCTGCCCCAGGACTGTGAGTGTCTCTGGACACCCCAGACACTCTGGCCCAGGGCCCAGAAGTTTCCCATGACCTGGTGAATACAAAGGGATCCGGCACGGCAGAGAATGGATCCCGGGAATCCTGGTGCTGTACTGGACAGGGTGTGTTTTGACTTGTCTCAGCCATCCCTTAACTGTCCTGCTTGTACAAAACACTGGAAGGTTCCATTTTGGGACTTTCAAAGAAGGGCTTCAATGCAGTTATCCTAAAAACAAAATACATCCTTCTACTCCATCCAGGACCTTGGTGTAGATTGCTTCCAAGCCCTGGATCTGCAGGATTAGAAGTTATGCTTTCTCTAGGCTTCTGAGTCTTTCCTGTGTAAAATGAAGATGATGGGCATAACTTCCACTTTGCAGATTAAATCAGGACTTTTCAATGTCATTACTACTGACATCTGGTGGGTGGCTGTCCTGTGCATTGCATGGTGTTTTGCAGAATACTCACTATCCCTCCACTAGATGCCAGTAGCAGTCCCGAGTCATGACAACCTAAAAGGGTCTCTAGGCACTGTTGAAAGCCCTCTAGGGGGCAGGAGCAGCCCCTGCTTGAGGATGATTGGACCAAATTAAAGTGCTCATTAAAGTTTAGCATCTGGAAAAAAAAAAGTTTAGCATCTGGCACCAGTCATAAATGCAGAAGTATTCATCTCACTTATTAAGTATGCTTGACATCTACCTTTCTCTTTAAGCCTGTTTCTTCTTTGAATACTCACACAAACTTGTCAGTTAGGCTTTGTTACTATTCCCATTTTGCAGATGAGAAAAATAAGTGCCAGACAGGAAGAGTAATTTTTTGAAGATGCACATGTAGCCAGAGCCAGGCTTGTAACATAGGTGATCTAACTCCACAGCCCATGCTCTTAGAATTTCTGCTTTCTATCTTTCCTAACAGAGGAGCTCTCCACAAAAATAAACACCATGTTGACGACTGTAATGAAGAGGAGGATGAAAAGTTATTCAGTATATGTAGCTATGATTTTCAGTTTAAAAATTATATCATAGATTACAGAAATGCCAAAAAACTAAGTAAGATACTGGGATGGAGATTCAAATGTAGATAATTCATAAATAGAGTTTCATATCTCAATGGTTCTCATACCCCCTTTCTCAAAAATGATTAGAAAATTCTTAATTTTCCAAAGCTGGTAGAGATTGAAGACAACAATGGAAAAAGGAAACACATCAACTAACTGTGAAGCTAAGCACAGTGGTGAATTCCAGCTGCTTGGGAAGTTGAGGCACGGGGGGTTGTTTCAGCCAAGATTGCAAGGCCAGCCTGGGTAATAAAAAGAGAGGGCAATAAATGATACACAGGGAAGAGGAGAAGGAGGGGGGAGACAGGAAGGGACGGAAAGGAAAAGGGAAGGGGAGACAAGGAGAGGAAAGGAGGTAAAAAGAAAAGGATAAAAAGAAAGAGAACAACAGGAAAGAAATATGCATGCTGACAGAATTCCTAAGTGACCTATAAGGAAAGCAAAAGAGTCAAAACTGTACAGAAAAGGAATAGGGCAAGTCCGTCACGGAAAGTCACATTTTAGAGGCACCACTTGCTGTGGTCCCTGTGGCCACCTGACTGGGGCGAGGACCGCAGGCACAGGGACCCGGTGCATTTTCTCCAGGACCCTTTCCTGCTGTGCTGTCCTGGGCACCACACAGACACAGACGCAAGCCAGACTCCACAGAAAACAGGCTCAGACCCAGCCCAGAGCCCACCAATCCTGCGTGGCAGCTGGCGAGCAGACTCTGTTGAAAGTCCTTCCACTTACCACTAGCACAAGTGAGCATGTTTTGGCATAAAATGCCTCCAGAAGCAAAGGATAGGTTCCTCAGAGCGCCCACACACAGCTCTCCCTGACCAAAATTTATTCACACAGAACAACAAAGCCAATGCTATCAGAATAAGCAACTTTAAACACAGGATTTTTTATGTAGAGAACATTAATTATAGAAATGCATGCATGAAATTGAAATATATACTCAGAATAACAGGAAGATACAAGGAACTCCTTTCTCTAAACTTCTAGAATTCAGACTAACACTGACTTATTAAGTTTGTCATTGTTGAACATAGAAAAATGAGAGCTTTTCTACATTTGACTGAAAATCTTTGCATTTCTACTAGTCTGAAATAGAAACTTGCAATTAAATCAATTAAGCAATGAAAATCAAATATTCCATTAAAATCTAATTTTCCTCATATCTGATTGGTTGTAACTCAACTGAGCCGGAAACAGATGAGCAAGGGAAAACGACTCCAAGTCTGAGACACGGAGACAGGAGAAAGAGAAAATGTTAAACATGTTCCTGGAAAATTGAATCAGGGCATTTTACTTTTCTTCTGCTTGTGTAAGTTTAACCATTAGGGGTTCCCCAAACATAGGCTTTCAGAACTAATGCCGCTGATTGGAAACAGCAGAGCAAGGTCCCTGCATTCTCCTCTGCTTTCCTTTTGCAATTGTGCCCTTGAAGTTTCTCTTTCCCTTGGCGGAATTTGAAAAGGCGAGTCTGAGCTCCTATTCAGACGGAGCTGTGTGTCTGCACGCAGTCCGGCTCGCCTGAAATGTAGTCGCACCGACTGACAGTCGGATTGAAATTGGCTGTGTTTGCTGATTCAAGGAGTTGCTGGGGCCCAATGTGTCAAGGAGGGATTTATTCTTCTTAGTAGCAAAATGAAGGAGTTGTCCCTGGAGGATTTGGGGCAAAGAACATGCCAGCTGACCTAAATATGCTTTTCCCTTCTGTTCTTACAGGTGATATGAACTGGCTACTTCCATACCAGCCAGAAATCGTCTCATGGCTAGAAGGCTGAATTTCCAGGTAAAAAGTGGACAATGACCGATGTGCTCTTCAAAGGCTAAGACAGCCAGGAGAGGATGATAACCTGTAAGAAAGACGATTTTTTCCAAGGTTTGACACACCAGGATGCTCAAATTGGCTGCTCAAATTAAACAGAAAATTACGCATGAATTTGTGAAATGTAACCTGTAAAGAGGCAAATGATTAGGAAAAAAAAAATTCAAGGATCCGGTGTCTTTCCAAATTTAAACCTAGAGTCATTGGACAGTATTTTTCAGATGTCTTTTGGAATTAAATTGTCAAAACTATTTTTAAGGCCAAACTGTTGAGATCTTCCACAGAGTCATGCCTGTCTTTGGTAGTTTTTCTCCCAAATTAGGTGAATCTGTGAAAGGAAAAAGAGCCATGGGAGAATTCCAAGGGCTACTGGACGCAGGTCTCACGTGGCCCTGCGCGTGGCCCTGCACGTGGCCCTGCGCGTGGCCCTGCACGTGTCCGCCCATGACTGTGTGCTGGAAGAGAAGGGGCAGCGCTTCATTCAGTGGGTGCTCTTACTTTTTTTTGGAAAGATGAGTGATTGGGATTGTGTGTTTTTAATCCTGAAAATTAAAAAAAAATCATTTATAAGAATTTTCGTCGCTTTACCACTCACACTGCCCCCAAGCATCTGTCTTTTCTAAGCAGTTGGAGCAGGTTGGAAGAGGAGGAGGAGCAGAGAAAGACAGAAATTCCTCTGAGCATAAACAACCACTCTTGAATTTCTTATCCCTGCCACCGTGGTAGCCCAATCCATTTTCTCTCATATTGATAGTGGTCAGGATTACAGGCTGCGGAGCCAGAAATGCTTGGATGTAAACCCCAGCTGTTCGCCAGCATGGTGGCCTTGGGAATATTAATTAACCTCTCTGTGCCTCTGTTTCCTTATCTGTAAAATGCAACAAACAAACAATAACGATGCACAAGCTCTAGGGTTGATATGGCAATTAAACATAGAAGTCACTAAGAATAGTCCCTATCTAGGTACCTGTTCTCCATAGATTAGGATTCCCACCCTGAGAGTAACCTACAATGCTGAGCTGTCTCCCACAACAGTACTCTCACTGGTAATCACCTTTGCTGCTGCATTCACCTACACGGGGAAAACTGTGTCATGAGTTCATTCAGTCTAAGCATCCGATCAGAGCTGTCAGCAAACTAAAGAAAAGAATCGTGACTCTCTTTTAAAAACCACATGTGCTTAATTCTTTCCAAGGAGTTTCACGGGGTTAACTGCATCACCATTTAGAGCATAACATATTCAGCTATTGCATTAGGAAATGGTAACCTGCCTTATGTCCATTTAAGCATTTAAAAAATTATTTATTTATTTGGTACAGACCTTGCTATGTAGCTCAGACTCATGGTGATCCTCCTGTCTCAGCCTCCACAGCACTGGGATTACGAGTGTGTGCCACCACGCCCAGTTTCAGGGGCTGGCACAGTATATGTTACTGGGGATCAAACTCGGGTCCTTGTACTTGCCAGGTAGGTTTGTAGACCACTGAGCCATCTCCTTGGCCCCCCATTTAAGCAAGACCAGAGCAGTGTCATTTAGAGTTGAGATTTTTAAGGCAAGACCAGAGCAGTGTTATTTAGAGTTGAGATAATAATAATTATTATTATTTTTGTCCAAAGAGTTAGAGGGGGCTGTGCCACAGAGACCTGGGGCAATGCCTACAACTGGTGGCCATTCTAGACACAAGCCTAAATTATCCCAAGGACACATCTATGTGTCTCACTGAACGATTCCCAGGCACTGCTTCCCATGAGAACCAAGCCTGGTGTGGAGAACTCCTCCCTGCATGCCACCCTGTTGTCAGACTTGAAGAGAACCCTGCCACCCTGAGAGGAGACCCCCATCTTGCCCTTGGTCTCTCCCTCTCAGGGAGACACTGGGCTCTGTCCAGCCGGCCCTGCCCACCTGGAATCTTCTAGGCCTTTTCATCACAATACTGCTTTAGAAAAGTCTGTGTGAAGAGGGGGACTCTGGTATTTAACTCCATCCATCAATGTCAACCCCTCTTTCCCCTCTACCCCAACAGCTTGGTCCATTTACCTAAAAGCTGAATAGCCTAAATGGATGGGTTTTGTGCTAGTCTCATTAGAAAGTGAAATGAGCCAGGCATCGTTCAGCTGTGCAGAAGGCGGGCTGGCCCTGAAAGCCAAGCTGCCCCCTGTCCCCAACCTTTTCTTCGTCACAGATGACGTTCATGTTCCCGTTAACATTTTTTAAAGGGTTGTTATCTGCTCTCTTCTTCATAGTGCTTGTAAGTGCCCCCTCGCTTCTCTTCATCTAACTGCCCAGCTCAGAGGCGCACACAGATCAGGGTGGCTGCCTTGCTCCTTGATGCCTCGTAGGCCTTCACAGTTAGCTTCTGTTATATGATGGCCATTTACTAACGTAGTGTCCAGTTTGCCTAGTGCCATATGTCCCACCATGCCTGTTTATACCACCTTCCCCTGGCCCCACATCCTGCCACACAGGTTTACTGTCAGCTCCTGAGAGTCTTAGGCTCTGTTACCACAGGGCTTGTGTTTTCCTGGTGCTTGGAATGATCCTCCACACCCTAAGTAAATTTACAACTTCTCATTCTCTAGTTTTCAACTTGTGACTCACTTCCTCAGCAAAACCTCCTCCAATCCCATTACATTTCTGTCTTTCAAAGCACTTTATTTGGCTTGTAATTATATTTTTATTGGTGGCTTATATGATTGATGTCTTGTTTCTCTACTACAGTGCACTTCAGTTCCACAGAGAAGGACCCATATCTCATTCATTCATTGATTCACTCATCACACATTATTACCATGCCATTGGACCTAGCACTATCATAGCACCTGGCAGCCAGTAGGTGTTTAGTAGGTCATTGTCAAATGAATGACTTTCATGCCACCATGAGAAGCTAAGCTGTTAACAATGTTTAAGACTGTAATTCCATTTATCTATCACATTCTGTCTCCTTAGAGACAGCATAAGAATAAATCTTGGTCTTATATACAATAAATATTTATAGAACACCTGGTATGAACCAGGCTTTACAAATAAACTAGTCATCCTGCTGGCCCAGTCCCGCAAAATTCTTCCAGTGTGCAGGGACATTACAGAAATGAAGCACTAATAGGAGTCTGCGCAATGCTAACATGACCCCTTCATTTTGTAGAGGAGAGAGGGAAATCAAGCCACTTTTGATCCTTAATAATCTTAGTGGTGTCAGGCTTTGGCTATACAGGTGATTTCTTAAGTGATGCTTAATAAGTGAGAGGCTTCCATGTTCCAGAGAATCTAGAGGAAAATCTTGGGATCAGTAGGGGTGGCTTGTGCCTAGAATCCCAGCTATGGGGAGGCTGAGTAAGGGAGATCATTTGAGCTCAGGTGTTTGAGGCCAGTCTGGACAAAAGAGGGAGATCTCTTCTCAAAGCAGATAAACTGACAAACATCACAGGGAAGAATTGCAGTATGCTCAAAAATGACAACAAATAGAAGAACAAAAGATGTCAAGTAGAAATTTCTGATGCACTGAGAAGAAATACCATGATCTCTTGACTTAGCCTGTCCATTATACACCTAAGCATATTTATACTTTCTGGAGTTCAGACTTTATCCCGCTCTGATTAAAACATAGCTATTCCAAGCTATTTGATACAAGAGGACCAAGAATTTTGGTGTCTGGCCTGACACATTCACTTATAGTAACCTTGCATTGATGGTGGCCTGGAGATAATTTTAGGACACAAGAGACTGTTGACTAATAAGTAATACATTTAAATGATTTATTGCAGGTGTTTTTTTCTAGCCAGAAAACCTGCAATACAGCCATTCAGTGGACAAACAACTAGAGAACAATCACTAAGGAGCTGTGTTGTTTGTACCCTACTTGCAGATTTCTGTTGCATTTTCCTGTTTCCCTTCGTGTGGACCCCTGCTTGGAATTCTCACTTCTACACTGGCAGCCCAGACGTTACTGTCAGCAGCCCCCACAAAGAGCAATATGGGGAACCTTCAAACTTTACAGAAGTGATCCTTCTGTCCTCCAAAGTAAGAACACAGTGCAGTATTTTTGCCCAAACACATAACCTAGCCCAAATTGATGACGACATATGCTTACAATAGTAAATAAATAAATGGATCAACAGATGAAGAAGTAATCCCCAAACTTACATTTTGTGTGTTTATTTTGTGTTAGGTTTGCATATAAATTATATATATCTATATCTATCTATCTATATCTATCTATCTATCTATCTATCTATATCTCCATATACAGAGATTTCTTCATTGTTAAGGGAGATAAGATAATCCCAGATTTATATTTTATGAATTTTCTTATTTTTATATTGTAAAGGATACACATTTATAGATAGCTTTTATTGTTAAATATAGGTATGTAGATAGGTAGGTGAGAAGAAAGATGGATGGCTAGGTGAGATGGTAGGTGAAAGAATGTGTAAACTTTTGTTGCGCTCACAGGCTGCACATTGCCCATATACGTACTTGGTCTCTTTTCAGGGAGTGAGCATATGCTGAGTCACCAGCTTCTAGTTCTTGTTCAACCCTTCCTTCTCAGGACCCTAACAAGGACCTGGCATGCAATAAACAATTTGCTAAATGAATACACACTTTACACTTTCCCTTCTACACGTACACCTGTGCTTCTATGCAAGGCGGTACACACGGAACCCCTTATGCTGTACCTCAGAGCTGGCACAAGATGAATAACGGTAATTTTGATTGTATTTAATCTTTCTACTCCCCAATGACACAGAGTTTAGAATCTCTTCCCCAACAACTGAGCAATACTATTGTATAAAGAATGCTGCTCACTATGAGGAGAATCCTCTCACACGCAGGGATCTGCGTGCTATCCTCAGTCCAGTCTCTCTGTTACAGACTCAGCTCCCTCAGAGCCATAGATCAGTTTGCCGCTATTAACAAATGTTTAGACAGGAAGAAGGTTGTGCACAGCATTCCGCATAATGGGTTACCCTTTCTCTCTTGCTGGAACCGTTAGAGCCATACATGGCCACTACTTCACCAAAAGAGAAAGTGGTTTCTGACTCCTCCAAGGAATGAGAATATTTATACTAATATTTTGATCCTCAAAGGCAAGAGTTGTAAGAGAACTTGGCAATCATGTAAGGCAAAGCTCGGGGAATCAAGCACCATAATAAAGTCTATGCTGGGCACAATATGCTTCAGGAGAACAGCGCGAACCAGCAGTATGTACATTTGCCGGTAGCTTGTAGCTAGGTATATTCACGGCACCATATGCTGGTTTCTTTAAGTAACCCATTACACAGAAATTAAATATCTTGCGACAGATTGTTTTGACAGAGGAAAAAAAAGCGAGTGGGAGAGAGTGGGAGAGATTTAATTTTTTAAAAAATGCATTTGACTGAAGGCAAAACGTTAGGTAGATGTTAATTTAACAGATGTCTAGTTTTGCTTCATCAGACAGAAACGGGCAATTTCTGGCAAGCCTTCTCCCCACATCGCAGCGCAAAATCCTCTCAATTCCACATGGATCTGCCTTTCACAACCTTCCAAGTGAGCCATTTTCATTCAAAGGAAAATGCCTGAAATTACTCAGGAAGATGCTAACACCTGCCAATAGTTTTGAAGGAGGAGGAGCCCATGAGTGCACCTAGGTATAATGGAACCAGGGGTGGCTCACAGCTACTTTTTAGTCGAGGACCAAAGCAGACGGAAATGTGTTCACACTGAAAAACAGCTAACACCTCACAAAGTTACTGTGGATGATAAAACACGCCTCCGTCATAACCGGTAGAGTTCTCTTGAAAAGAGAACACACGTCTGTCAAATTTAGACTCACATTATTGAGATGTTGCTGAACTTGAAAGTGATCAGAAGGGGGGCATCTAAGAATTCACTTGCTCCTTGGCAGCTTTGTCTTACAGCACCCCAACCCTCCATGGTGGCCTCACACATAAATCTAATGGTTGAAAGTTGTAAAAATATGTGATTGATGCATAGCTGCGTGAAAGCTGGACTCAATAACAGTTGACTGGCTGGCACAGCTTTAGATTTGGTATTTGGTAGATATTTCATTAAACTTAATTTAGGTTTCATAATTTCATTTTGGAGCCAAGCTATTTCATTTTTAAGTCACAGGTATTTTCAGAAGCTTCGCATGGTTTAAGGGTATGAGATATTGTTCACACAGTGACAAATAGGAAAAACATCCTACATTACATAAAACAAAGCTCATAGCTCTCGATCAGTGTTGTCCTTGTTCTCCTTACATCAGAGTTATATTGCTATTTGTTCCTTTCTGCAGTCCATAAGGCCACTTTGCTATGACTGGCCTCAGCGGAAAGATTAACACAGCACAGGCCCTAGCATACTTCCCATCTGACACGTTGCTACTTCTGGAAAGAAGGAAAAGAGGTAGGAAAGGAGGCAGAGAGGAGAGGAGGGAAGGAAGGGTTCTGTTGCAAAGAATCAAGGTTCTCTTCTTGTAGTTCAAAGGCTGCTCTGCTATTCAGCAGCATTATTAATGAGAAGGATTTATTTTAATAGCAAAGAACATTTTACAACTCATATAGGAAAATATTTCATCTTCAATAAGCTAAAAGTTCTATTTCCTCTATGCAATGCACCTGGCTATTCAACAATTACAAAATATGTTAGTTCTCTGTGTGTGTGTGTGTGTGTGTGTGTGTGTACACACACAGAGAGAGAAAGAGAGAGAGAGAGAGAGAGAGAGTTTGACTATTTGATTCAGCATTTTTATTTTTAGGTATTTAAAGTAAATGGTCTATATCTTCTTTTTTGACAGAATATGGCAAGAGGCCATCTTTAAGGGCTGAGAGAGATTAATGATATTATGGCAACCTTTGGAGAACAACACTGGTCTACTCTCCAAACAATTCAATACAAGGGAGTGCGTATGTGCACTTGTGTGTGCTTTTGTGACATGTAATAAATGTCAAGCTGCAGAATCCCACCCCCAGGTGACTCCATTTTGCTTTACAAACATCAAAACCATAGGGAAGGAGGGAAGCCAGTTCTCCAAATTCAAACTTCCAAAAATACGTATTAAAAAGAAAAATCTGAAAGGAATCTAGACAGTTTACACCAACACATATTCCTTCTCATGAGAGCAATACCGAGTCAAGGGCATGATCTAAAATTGAAGAAATTGGTAGGAAAAAATGTAAACCACTACAGGACTGCAAAAAGAAATATGAAAAAACTGTCAACACAAAAGGCTCTTTTCTGAGTCTCTGAAATTCTAATCCAGTAATCATGTCTGCCTTCCAAAGCACCTTTCATCTGACTATCTCAAAGTCCTTTATGGTATTAAACACTCACTGAATCCCTGAGGTGGGTAAAATTATTCTAGTCATTTTACAAATGTATCTATTCTCTCAACCCTCTCATCTTGGACAGTGATAAGTCTGGGAATAAAAATTCAAGAATCGATGAATGACCAGAGTCCTTATTCCCTTAACCTGCTTTATAATTACCTAGGGGACCAGTCTTTGATTTGTCATGGCAAGGTGCCATTATGAATTGAATGTAAGTGTTTGATTTGTTGTAAGTGATCTTAATATATGCCAACATGGTCTTATTCATACCCTTGTTTTGACCTTCCCTTTTGTCCCTTAAATTGGAAGCATTGAAGAATATGTTGGAAATATGACAAAATAGAAAAAATAGAAGTAATTAAAAGTGAAAAGAGAAAATGAGGTTAGTAGATATTTTCACATCCTCAGGCTTAGAGCATTTGAAAGAGATTACAATGAGTCAGGAATGTGGCACTGAACTACACAAGAGACCTCTCTGAGTCTCCCCTGGACACATGTGTAGAGACACACGTGGCCACACGTGTAGAGAGAAGGTTAAATTACATAAAGTCCTTGACAGCACTACTATCTACTGTATGGTTTCACACATTTATTTTGATTTAAAAAATGTATTTATTTATTTGGTACACGGTCTCACTATGCAGTTCGACTCATAGTGATCCTCCAGTCTTAGCATTCCCAGCTCTGGGATTATAGGTGTGTGCCACTATGCCCAGTTTCAGTGGCCAGCACGGCACACCCAGGGTTCTGGGACTGGCACAGCATATGGTACCAGGGATCAAACCTGGATCCTTGTGCTTGCCAGGAATGCTCTTAGATTGCCGAGCTATATCCCTAGAGACTCCACATTTAGAGCCAAACTAATTTTTGTACTTTGGCATGAAGCTTCATTATGATCAAAAAGAAAAAAAAAGAATATTAAGATAAATATTCCAAAATATTTTTTAAAACTAGAGTTCTTAAAAAGCAATAACAATGCCAGAACCATTCTTTGCCTTCTCACGCCACTGTTCCTACTGCATTCTCAAGAGCACATGCCTCTATTCCCATTCCATTGCTAGGTAGATGGTGCAGGAGCAAACGAGGTGGACTTCAAGGTTATGTCTCACCAGAATGGCCCTCTTCTTTGCACTGACCTGCTACGACTGTGTAAGAGTAAGCAACATGACTGCCCTTTGAAGGTGACATAACTGGAGGCCTTGTCCCCGGATTATCCAGAAGGCCACCATGATGATGGAGCTGTCCATTATAGGACAGGGACAGAAACATGGCCTACAGAGGTGAAGTTGTAAATGAGCACATGGAAGGTGACAGACAGGTTAGTACAGTCTTTGAGTGTGGCAGAAACAAAAGAGCACAAGGGATATCTGTTGCGTGGTTGCCATTATTTCTGCCTTGAACATTCCCCTCCTTTTCTGACCAAGTCCCTGCCAACACTTCTCGGTAGGACATGTGAAGCATGAGCCTGCCGCACATAGGCACTGCTCACAGTCGAGTCTTCCTGCTCCTTCCTAATTTAGGCTTACATGTCAAAGAATACTTCACCTTCTGTGTGACTTTCTGTCACTTCAGTGTTCAGTACAGCAGCTAGCAAAACCTTCACGTTAGTCATCCGAGGGGAGGTCTGAGTTCACAGCTGCATGAAGCTCCCTTTCTTCAACAACGACTTCCTCTCAGGTCAGGGATTGAAACTTCGGCAGTACAAAGTTCACATTCTAGGGTTCTTAGGAACGTCACGCCATTCGTGGGAGATCACTGCAGTAGACTCATCTGACACCAAGATATCTAAAACATCAGGCATGAACTTCTGATAGCTAACAACAACAAAAAAGAGAGTAACCCATGTCTAGCTTGGTGTCAAGTGACACAAATCATGGAGTACCAGGTTGTCACCATCAAGTTGTCTACACAGCATGGTGGTTAGCTGTATAGAGTCTAGATGGGGTTCAAATTCCTGCTCCACCACTTCCTAACCTATGAATGTGACCATGTTGTTTAATTTCTTGGAGTCTCACATTCCCCATGTGGAAGATGCTGATAATACTTCCTAGCTCATGGAGCACTCTGAACAATGGATAAGCTGCTCCTTAGGTACTAAGCATCTAAGAACTTTCTTCTAATAATGCTGTTATTCAAAAATCATTATCATTATCTCACTTTTCTCTGTACCTTATGCAGCAGGCCCAAGTTTGATTTTTTAAAAAAATATTGTTCTTATTGGGGTACATGTCCTGTCAAGTCTATACCATGATCATGATTTACTAAGGGACAACGCCAAAAGGAGCTTTGTCCAGTAGCCTGTTCATCAGATGTAATTAAGATTATTATGCTCACATTTGGAAGATGAAATGGAGTCTTAATGCTATGTATTAAAACAGTCCCATTTGAAGGTTCACAAACTTTGGTTATACTCATAAAAGCATAAAATCATAAATATCATGTGAAAGCACAAATCAGATTTTAGTGTAAATAGCTTTTGTTAGTATTCCTTTATTGTATTTAATGTATAATGCACCATTGGAATGTCATACATTTTTGAAAATGGAAAAATTAACTGTGGCTGTTTTCTTCATTTGGGAACCATAATAATTAAATCTTTCTGAAAATATGTTTATCGACCAAGCCTGTACTATTGCTGTGTGATTCACTGTGTATAGGTACAATGAATCACATTGTTTTAAAGAAGAGGATCTTTGGCTGATCTGTGCTCATAAGACTTTTTCTGATGCGGTCATTTTAAGAGACCGTCAAAAGCACCAAATTGCATAAGGGAAATTATAGAGCAAAGCGCGTACAAATAGGTGTTCAACTTGTGACTCCAGGTTGTGGAGGGCAGAGAATGTCACTTCAGGTGAACTTAAAGACAAAGTCACGCAGAGGCCTTACAATGTTTGGCTAAGGAGAATTTACTAAGCTTGCGAGAACAAATTGCTGCGCCACCTGCCTCAGTTTCAACCCGATTTCTCATGTTCTAAAACCTATACTCTGTATCACACAACAATGCTCCTATAAAGTGCCATCACTGAAATAAGTTAGTCATATTGTTTTTGACTATATAATTGATGGGGATGGTGAATATTTGTTTGATACTATGCTTTAAAAATCTTTTATAAAAATAATTGCCAAGATGTCTAGAGTTAAGTGTTAGTTCTCTCTCCCAACTAAAGATATGTTCTCTCATAGTATATTTTATTGCCTGAAATTGGATCTTACCCTTTATATTGAAAAATTGCATAGCTCCTTCTAGACTATCAGCTCCGTGTGGGCAAGAATTCATTTTGTTACTCTTGAATCGCCAGTGTTTCTCTCCCAGCAGGCACATAGTTTGCATGTGTTACATGAAGGCGTGAATAACAGATGAGCAAATGAATGAACATTACATAGTTTTCTATGAACTGCATGTAGGAAGATCTAACACTCTAAAGTTCCAAGTCCATTGGCACAAGAGATATAAAACAATAAAGGTGCTCTTAATAAATTCCAGAATAAATGATCTAAAACCATTCATTTAAACAAGTGAAACTTCACATATCCACAAGTACCCTACTGCAGTTGTCAGTATTTCTATTCTCTGACATGACAGTTTAAATATACCCCTGGTATTATTTTGCCAAAGGGTAGCATTGATTTCTGTGCAGTGTAATAAGATACCTTAAAACACACCTCAGAAAGACAGCATTTTCCATGGCTTGTCTGTCATAACCTAGATCAGGATCACATTCCACGTTTACACTTCTCTCTTGGCCCCCATGAGCAGGAGTTCACTAACCTGTCAAACACTAAATACCTGTTCACAGCAGGAGAGGGTCCAGTACACAAAACCACTTGGTGAGTTCAGAGGTGAGTTAAGCTCTTAGACTCATACCTCTTCTCTGTTAGAGCACTATGATTTTAAATATAAACTGTAGGCAGCCATATGACTGAAATCTAGGCAGACATTGCAGCTTGAATTCTATCTCACCAACAGTAAGACTAGAATCCTAAGCCCCGTGTCTCAGAAAGTAATGGTGCATAGAAGTAAGAGCCACTGGAAACCCAGTGTCATTAAGATAAGGACACATTGGGTGAGACTGGGCCCTCAGACTGGCATGGATAATGCTCTCATAAGGAGACACTGTGGAAACAGGAGGAACATGCACACAGGGACACGCATGATGATTGTCATGTGACAAGACAAGCTGATGTTGAAATTGCATAAGCGAAAATCAAAAGAACATCAAGAATTCCAAGCCAAAGCATCAGATGCTTGCAAGAGGCAAGGAAAGATTCCTCCTTACAGATTACAAAAGAAACATAGTCTCATTGACACCTTGATTTTGTCCGTTTATGCAAATTATTTCTGTTGCTTCAACCGACACATTTGATTTAATTTTTTTTTAATTTTTAAAAATATATTTGATTGTTACGGGGTCTCACTATGCAGCTCAGACTTGTGCTGATCCTCCTGCTTTCAGCCTCTCCAGTGCTGGGATCACAGGCATGTGCTGCTACACTGGGTGGGGCTGATGTGGCATGTGGTGCCAAAGATTGAACTGCACTCCCTGTGCTTAGCCTAAGCTTGCCTAAGCAGGCGCTTAAGTCCCTGAGCTATCTTGCTGGTCCCTGATTTTTAAGTCAAAGTGTTTATTTTGCTATAGTCACCCTATGAAACTGATGTTATTACACTATATCATGCAAAGAAGAAAACAATTTTTAGGAAAATATTAGGGATCTTGGAGAGAATAAGTATTTTATGTATTATGTTATCACTCAGGGTAATAACAGGACATTCACATGGTTTGCCAAGATGACTTAATCATTATTCCCTTCGTTGTATTCCTATATCTTTGCTATCTAACCTTGCCAGTCCCCTCATGGCTTGCTTTCCTTTCCTCTGCATCTAGGATGTTCTTGTGATTTATTTTTACTGACAAGCTATACAATGACATTACAAGTGTCCAGTCACAGAACTCAAGAAGCCTTTCAGATTGTCTTCAGCCTACTGGAAATATGGTGTTTTGGGGCACCAAAAATTACTTGGCAAGTGCATTTAGATGTGGATTCCTAAGTCTGATCCTGTAAAGATTCGGATGGAGGCAGAATATATGTGCGCTATTGACACCTTATTCAGGAGATGTATATATAGATTCAAACACACCCAATGTTAAGTTCCCAGGTGCCCCCTATCTTTGTAAATCTCCATAGAATTCACATGCAGAAAAAACTCTGAAACAATAGGTGTTGACACATCCACCTGATTGATTAAATAACTTGTCTTTGATAATAGCAAGAATGTCCTTTGTGACTAATTTATTCTATTTGTAGTCACAGTCACTTTGTTTCTTCTTTGGAGTTTTTCTTTCTCTGGGATTTTTTTGGAGGGTCTTTTTTTAATTTTTGAGACAGGGTCTTGCTAGCAGTTCAGACTGGTCTTGAGCTCACTTTGTAGCCCAGGCTGGTGTTGAACTCACAAGGATACTCCTGCCCCAGCCTCCTGAGTTCTGACATTACAGGCAGGGGCCACCACACCTGGGTTCTGTTGAGATTTTTAAAGACAGCAAGAAAACCTACTAATGAGAGAGCTCAAGAGCTGCTGGCTTACTTATCCACTGGTGCCAAATCCTTCCACCTGTTTGGAAGTCAACCTTGCCTCTTCCCCCTGAGCTTCTCTAAATACAACGTGCCCACTGCCCAGGTTAGTTCTGAGTGGGTGTGTTCAGCACACAGGGTGCCTGGTGACTCATGCAGTTGCTCCAGGACACCAGCACTTCTTCTTTTCTCTTAGCAGTAAGCACTGCCTAACACAATTGCTACTTGTGTTTCAGGATATGTAATTCTGCACGCATTATGATTCTGCTCCTCCAGGCTCACGTATCAGGCCTGTAAAATCAATACAGTTTCAAAATATTTTCCTATTGTCCATTGCTTTAGAGAAAGTGCTAATAGTGCCTGCGACCATCAGAAGGATTCAATGGAAGACATTAGGTCATTGGTTTAAATCTCGCTTTAAATCTCTTTAGTGGTTTGCAGTCTTGCTTTCCCAAGAACATGTAAAGCAATTTAAATCACTGCAGATATATAGATTTCTTTAAACACCAAAACTACTATTGATATCAATGAAGTTTGGGGTATGTGTGTGTGTGGGGGGTCTGATTAACAGTCATACTGCTCTAAAATGGGGATTATTTTTCAGCTTGCAGAAAAATGTCTAAAATTTTCAATTTTCTCTTTCTCTCTAAAAGCACATCACTCTAAAAAACAAAGCAAAATACAAAAATATAACAAAATTCACTTATAAAAGACAGGCTCCCCGTGGCATTTAATGAGTCATCCCTCATTAACTCTGCAGGATCTAGTCAATAAATTTAATATGTGTGTACTTAAATGATAGATCTGACAGCTATGAATTGTAAATAGGAATTTGGTATGAGCAGAGATTGCTATGAGACAAAAAATGAGAACAACATTATTGGAACTTGCATTAATGATAACATTTTTCCTAGCTACTTTTTTCTGGTTTCATTGAAGAACAAATTAATGCTTTAATGTATTTGGGAACAAAAAGGGGACAAAGTGTCATAATTCTAGAAAGGGAAAATCACCATCAAGATGATTTTAATTTAGCATCTATCCTCTTGTTCAACCTATTCAAGAATGGGTGAAAAATAGTACAGACGCAACTTCTGGCCTATCCAGTCACTTGAGAACTATTTAAAGGAAGTCTAGAAGAAAACGTAGGAGCCTGATGAACTTCATTTTGCTTCTAGAAAAAAAATGATGAAAGCAACTTTTATTCTTTATCCACTATGAGTCAGGTAACAGATAAGATACTATCTATAAGTAATCCTATTTTTAATTCCTAAAAGCCTCAGCTTCTACAGATCTCTGAAGAGATTCATAATTCTTATGTTACAGACAAAGCCTTAGAAACTTTTAATTACTTGCCCAAAGTAACGCAGGTAAACAAATTATGGAGCTGGTGCTGCTCTACTTGACTCTAGAAGCTACCGTGCTCTATCAAGACATTTAGCGGTATTTCAGGGGTGGGCAAGTTTTCCTGTAAAAGGCTATAGCATAAATATTGTAGGCACCGCAGGCCATATGGTCTCATTGCCACTGTTCGGCTCCGCTGTTGGAGTGTGAACACAGCCGCACTCAGTACATAAATGAATGGTCGTGGCTATATGCTAACAAAACGTATTTTTTCATGGACACTGAGATGTAAATTTCATTTAATTTTCATGTGTCACAAAATGTCATTTGCCATTCATTTTTCCCTCTTACCGTCCAGAAATCTAAAAAGTTTCCAATTCATGTCCACACAGTACCATCCACTTGGCTGTACAAAGCACAAAAATTTGTTCTGGAAACCTTGCTTCCCAAGTGCTAATTCCCTAGGTGTGGGAGGCCTAGAGTTGCTGGGCTGAATTTTGGGAGGGGCTTGTAGAGTCCCTATCACAGAATGGGGTCTTGTCTAACACTTGGTGATAGAACTGAGTACCTATTTCATGGCGTTATTTTAATCTTTTCAATTGTATATTCTTTGTGTTCTCTCTCTCTCTCTCTCTCTCTCTCTCTTTCTCCAGCTTGCAGAAAAATGTTTAAGTTTTCAATTTTCTTTTTCTCTCTCAAAGCAATTTTCTGTGTTTCTGCCTGTCTCTGTCTCTGTCTCTGTCTCAGTCTCTGTCTCTGTCTCTGTTTGTCTCTGTCTATGTCTCCCTCTGTCCCTCCCTCTCTCTTTGGTACTAGAGGATAAATTCACTCTGTTGCTGTAATTTAAAATTTTTTCAAAGGAAAATAAAAGTTGTATCACTTAAAGTTACTGTACCTTAACAAACACACCTAAAGTGGCACTGTTTTTGCATGCATGAAAGCTCAAAGCCTCAACAACTCCCATGAGCGATTAATCTTCTAACACTAATTAGATATTTGCTAATTAGCGTCTGATGTGTGAAATGAAAAAACATTTGAAGCTGAAATGAATAGGGTCTAGAAAGATAGGGCTATATTCCAGTTTCCCCTTTTCCATATTATTATCATATTTCATAAATATTAATAAGATCACATGATACCAGCCGCTCTATAAAATTATCTCTCTGAATGAGGGCTTTTGTTCGCTATAATAAGGATGTGTCAATATTTTGCATATGGAAGAAAGCATTCAATGAAGGAAAACATTTTTTCCCTCAATGTTAAAGAGATGTCATATTTCATGAATCACTTTCATACTTGATCAATTGATCCTTTTTCAATCAGCTCACTTCTTCCCATAAAAGAAGGTAGAAAACCTTTTTGCAAATCATCACTTTTCTTTCTCTCTTACACCTTAATCTCACTCTGGTTTAAAAGGAAACTTAACAGAATGGAAAGTATTTTAAACCTGTACTTCTGTGCTGGGGTGAGGCATAAATCATTATAGAACAGTCAATTTCAATAAGAAATCAAACTAGTAAAAAAGAGATGTTTGAATTTCATTAATTGCATGCATAGCGACAATTTTAAAAATATTTCATATGGCATCTTCATATAAAATTTATAGCAAATAAGAGAGATTCTTGTGCTCCTAACGCACATGCAGGCTATCACACTCAAGTCATAAATATTAAGCCATGCTGTGTTCTTAAAATGTAACATTTTCATTTGGAATATTTCTCAAGTGAAAGCCTACATTAAAAATACTTGGTTCTGAAAGAAAGGTCCAATAATAATAAACTATTTCAGTTGGTGTGATATTTTTAAAAAAATTACTCACCTGTGAATGCTGGTCATATCACAAATTATATCTAATTACAGCATTGATACAGTAATTTGAAATGATAGCTAGGCACAAGTTGACAAAGGTGACATTGAAACATAATGACGACGAGATTATCATTTTCTTATGCTGACATTTTGTGATTATAACAATGCTGATCGAGATTATTAAATCCATAATGAAAAGAAAGCAGCAAGAACCAGAACAAAACACCCTGCAAGCTGAGACAGCCCAACTATCATTTCTTCTTTGCCTTCTTCAATAGAATTTCTCCTTCTGGTATAAAATTAAGTATGTGCACTAGATCCAGAGACCTGTGAAAACTGCCACTGATAGACAGCCTATTCTATTTACATCTAGAAATTTCTGTTTTTCAGGGCGGGAATGAGAGGATAAGGTCTTCCATGCCAACTTACCCATTTTCACTAGGGATTGTGTTCAGATTGGCTTTGAGATGGACAGTCGGCTCCCAGGTGCAAAACACCAATATGCTATCTGTACTGAGGGCTACTAGGACCCTCAGCTTAAAATTCATGGCGATCCCACAGCAATCCACTGGTGCAAACACTAAGCAAATGGGACTCGTCTGGCAGATATTACCCTTTCACTTATCATTAAATGAGAATAAAACCAGACAGCTTTTAATTACCAACAACAGAGAAATGAGTCAAGGGGAATCATACCCAATCAAGACATCACCAGTCAAGCTAGCGGGCTGACTGCCTAAACTTGGGAAATGAACGCCGTTCCTTCTCTTGCTCAGAGGAGCCTGTTTAAGCGGTATCAAGTTCCAACTTGCTGATGAGACTTGTAATTCCAGCTGAATTCTGAACTTCATTTCAAAAATAGAGGGTAAATGTTTCTCAATTATTTGAAATTGCTTCTCCACTATACGTGTATTTTTGAAGTTGGTATTCATTTATCTGTGGGATTCAGGGTCTTAAGTCTCACCATAGATTGTTGAGTATTCACCTAGAAACAATTTGAAAACAAAGCAAAAAAAAAAAAAACCTACCACAACTTAGATTAAGTCCAATTATCCTACTTTTCCAGTGAGGCCAGATACAGACTGACAGATCTGGACTGTATGTACTGCCTCCTCTAGTGTCCCACAGGCTTCAAGGCTTGGAAAGTTCTCTTCCTCCTTTAAAATATAAGCTGCTGCTGGTTTTACAGTTTAGTTAACTCTCATGCCTTTGTCATCAATACTTATTTTTCTGCAAGAAGTATATTCATGGGGTCTGTTACAGTGTGAATTGTGTGGTATCCACATTAGTCCCACTCCTTAATCAAGTCTCTGTTTCATTTTCAACTCTTATGCTCTTACCTTCTAGGCTAAACGTAGCCACTTAAATTGTAATAACATCATTCCCCAGTAAACATCTATGACTTTCATCTCTGCCTCATACCTGGAAAGAGGGGAGAGGGCGAAGATCAGAGAACCCAGTGTTTGTCCATGCTCAGAATCCAAGGTAGAAAGCCGTGGCCTTTTCTGGTGGTCTTGTTTGGTTGGTTTTGAGAGGGAAAACTGTTGGAATTCTAAGATAACTGTACCTTTTGTGCTGTATGAGGCTCACATTTCTTCACCTTCAGAGGGTTTACCTTTAGAACTTATTATGTATCATCCTATCAAATGCTGATGGCTCATACAATTGGAGAAGACAGCTAGGTACATGCTAATGCTAGGTAATATGTTCCAATGATGCCAAACATGACATCAATGGAACTTACTGGCATTGAGATTATTGTCACTCTATAACCAGCACTACAATAAATCCACTTCATGCAGTACCTCCCTTATTCCTCACAGCACTTCTCTCTGCACTCTGCTAATAAAGAAGGCCAGTTTGAAAAGCAAACATTTTGTTCCACTTTATCCAAAGTTTTTATTGAGCAAATATCTTGTGCCAAACATTGTGTGGGGAGCCAACAGCCAATCCTGAGCCTGACAACTTGGGATTCCACATCTCACAAACGCTAACTCTGACGGGTTAAGGATGGAGACTGATGAGTTCTATCTGTTGCCAGGCTCCATGCAAACACCATAGTTCGCTTTCTTTTCCAAATTCAAATTCAACTATTTGAGTGCTTTATTATTGCTAGCAGTCAGCAAACTGAGTATTGAGTCAAGCCAACTTTGTTTTTGTGTCATCCAAAAGCTAATAATGGTTTTTCCATTTTTAAAGAGTTGTTAAAAATGTGTGACAGAGACATGGTGCTCCATCATGCCTTAAAATACTATTTTTTCATTTAGAGAAAAGTTTTTCTAACCACCAATCTTTGTGAAGCACCTAGTACTGCTATATTAACAATATGAAAGGGCCAGCCAACCACTCAGTGGATTAAAGCACCTACAAGCAGGCTCAGGGGCCTGGGGTTCGATCCCCAGGCCTGCTGTGCCAGCCCCCCTCCTGGGGCTCTCTGAGACTACAATTAAGACTGGGCATGGTGGCATGCACCTGTAATCCCAGCTCTTGGGAGGCTATAAACAGGTGGATCACCACAAGTCCGATCTACGTAGTGAGACCCTGAACACCCAGTAGACCCTTCCCTAAAAAATACAAACAAAACAAAACAAAATATGCAGCTACCTAGAAAGCATCCTTTTTAACTTTAAGACATGCAAAACTCTAGGTTCAAGGGAACCTGGTTTGGATCTTCAATTGTTCTGCAGGTGAACATGACAGTAGGACCAAGGGACATGCTTTGAGAGAAGTGTGTGGGTGTGTGGCTCAGTGCCACGGTGCTTCAATATCATGTGTGAACACATGGGTTCAATCCCTCACACTGGAGATAGAGGGAGGGAGGAAAAGAGGGAAAAGGGGAGGGAGGGACACATGGAGGAAGAGAAGGAGGGTGAGGGAGGAAGGGAGGAGGGGCAGGGA
>NDGN011539400.1:935-13928 GCA_002564285.1 Tympanoctomys barrerae | reverse complement strand
CACATGCCAGCCAGCCCCGCCCCCTGGTAGGCTGAGCTGGCCACACACACACACACATACACAGAATAAATAAATTAATTAATAAACAAATAAATAAAAAAAATTTTTAAAGAAGAAAATTTTAAAAAAGAAAGAAAATAAGACATCCTCTCCTCCTTCAGGGTTTCCTACTGGTAGCCTTTTCCCTCGCTCTCTCATTTCGCTTCTTGTTGGCTGCTGTTCCTTGCCATTTCCTTTCACTTTTGGATATGGAATCTTCCCAGCATGTGTTAATGTAAGGAGAGTCGTACTTTTGTGAAAGCCTGTCTCTCACCTTCCACAATGATGCCCCCAGCCAGCCCTGCTCCACCTATTTCAGCCCCCTGCATTCACTTGAAATTCTTTGCCACCACCTCTGGTCTTGGCACTGGGCCAGGAAGGACTGAGTGATGAGACAGGCTCCTCCATCCAGACAGGAGCCTTTGTAGGAAAATAGCTACAGGGGAGTGACAAGTCCAGAAGGACCCCAAAATATGGAAACAAGTCACCATGTGGAAGCTATGCCATTTTTCTGACCTTCTTGCTGAAAATTGAAAGTACAACCCTTCCTGGGGATTTCAGGACTCGTAAGCTGATGGTGAGAACATGCTAGAAGACATGTCTTGAGTATGAGAAAATGGACAGAACTGGGGAATACGTGAGCAAAACACAGGTCCTCATTGCACAGTCATTGTCACATCCCAGTGAGCTTGCTAGTTCTCTAATGTCACATACAAAGTTTGTCACAAGCCATCGCTAGTGACCCGCCAAATCTGCCAGCACTGTCTTCAGAATGCGTCTGGGACCCCTGGCCTTTGCGCATGCTACAGGACCCACTTACCCCAGGGCCTCTCCAGGGACCTCCTGAGCCCTTGCTGCTCCTGTCACTGCCCTGCAGGAGCTTCTGCTCCACTTTTCATGTTAAAAAAAAAAAAAAAAACTTACTGAAGTATAACTGACAAAATCATGCACATTTAAGTTGTATAACAATGTTTTGGTACACACATGGAGGCAAAATAATAACCTCCATCCAGCTGGCATGTCCTCCCCCATACTTACTGTGTGTGTGTATGTATATGTGTGTGTGTGTGTGTACATGTGTACATACATACATGCACACAAACAGTGAGTGCAGCGTGAGGCAGGAGGGATCCCAAGTTCAAGTCCAGCCTAGGTAAATTGGAAACTTAGTGAGACCTAGTCTCAAAATAAAAAAATTAATTAATAGTGCTGTTATGGTGTGGGTCAGTGTAAAAGCTTTGGATTGCATCCCCATTAATACACCAAAATAAAATGCCTCCTCTTACCAAATCTCACACGTTCAACTAAGTTTCATTAACTATACAGTCAACCTTGCTGCACATGAAATCTATGGATTTTATTGATGCTGCCTAACAAGAAAGTGCCTACCCTTTGAGCAACATCTTCCCAATGTCCCTATCCCACAGATCCTGGCAACTATTCTTTGACTTTTCACTCCCTGCTTCTATCTATAAACTTCACGATCTTAGATTTATACATAAATGAGACTACTGAGGTCCCATGGTGTGTCTTTCTGTGTCTGGCTGTCTCCACTCAGCACTGTCCTCCACATTCACCCTTGCCCTGGAGGGCAGATCTTCCTCTTTCTTTACAATGAATTCAGGGTTGTACTGCAGTTGCTGGGGGTTGAACAAAGATCTCTAAGCAGGCTCACAGGGTGTCAAGAATGACCACTGGCAAGCTGGAGCCTTTATTCTGTGCTTGGCTGCTGCGTGGACTTTGGCCTTCATCTTTTTTTCTCCCTGAAGCATCCTAAATGGCCTGGCTGAAGTGTCCCTGCTGGCCTCCCAGGAGCTCTACAATAACAGAAACCCAGCTCCCTGCTGCTGTGTGCTGTTTGCCCTCTGGGATTCTCCTCTGAAAGGTAAAGCAGCAGGAAGCTGGGAAAGGCAGCACTACGGATTCCCTGCCTGGGGCTGGGGCCAGACTGCCAACTGTGTGATGCAGAGTAGGCTCAGTGGCCTGGCAGGGTGCGCCACACACTTCTTTCCACTTAACCTCCAGCTCCAGCTCCCCAGACCCTACATCTCCCTCTTCTGCCTCTGACCCTCCAGAAGCAGGGAGCTGCCACTGCCACAGTAACCAGTCCAGCAGTGGGGTTCTGTCATTCTCAGTTTTAGGCCTGATACTATTCTCAAAGTGTAAATAAGAGCAAATAAAATTCAACCTGCTGCTTGCTATTGATCTCCAATCATTTCGGAATGTTACCACAGCAACCAATAGGGACTTGCCAGTCGATAAAGTCCCTTTCTTTGCGGATTCCCCTCCATCTCACAATAGCCTCAGCATCCTCTCCTTTCTCAGGAGTGCTGTCCAGGACCACGGCAAACCAGGGGATGTGCAGGAAGCTGGCTCTGTGCATGTGGCCTGTCACAGATGGACCAAGGTGGGCAGAGAAAGAGGCTGAAGGGACTGGCTGCTTTGACACTCTGTTAGAATCACAGAAAGCAGAGACTCAAAGGGACCTCCTGATTTTTTTTTTTTTAAATGTATTTAGTACAGGGTCTACTGGGGTCTCACTACACAGATCGTACTTGCAGTGATTCTCCTGTTTCCAGCCTCCCAACCACTGGGATTACAGGCACACCATCACCCCCCAGGACCCATTGCTGTCTCAGTGTACCCCAGGGGCGGGGCCAGCAGGGACCTCCTGATTTTAAGGAGTTTTCTAATTCCAGTTGGCTTTGCCTGCTTGCCTCGAGGCACTGGGAGGTCCACAGCACTCTGTGTAGAGAAGATGGACTTTGGTGGCACCATTTCCTTCCTTTCCCAGCTCATCAGAGACCCTGGCTGCCCATGTCCTCCACCCAGCAGGGCCCTGCTCTTGGCCCGATGCTGTCACCTTCTTTCCCTGTTCCTTCTTTCTCATTTAGGAACCTGTTCAATAAAACACTCATGCTGGGCTAGCAGTGATAGACAGCAAGTCATGGGCTTGGGTGGGGAGAAGCATCAAGTTCTTTCAGGTCACTGCTTCATAAGGAGGCAAGCAAGCTAGGACTGGGCTCTCAGCAGCTGCCGCCAGATAATGAGAACAGTGCGTGCATATTAGAGCAGCCCTGGGCACAAGCCAGGATCTCAGGGCGAGACTAGTCAACCCCACGCGGGCATGGGCACAGGATGGTTAGCAGCAGGCCCTGAGAGGCCACTGGCTTCAGGGTCACAGAGCTCGGAAGGAAACAGCTTTATGGAAATGACTTCCTAATGAGCCCCAGGTTTCTGGTGTCTGTTTCCACCAGATCTGAGGGCCCTGAAAGCCTTGCACTGGCCAGCACCTGAGACACAGGGGGACAGGACTCATCCCTAATCGCAGTGCCTTGCAGCTGTGCTCTGCCTCCAAGCATCCTTCTTGCTGGCCTGGGGCTGTGCAGCA
The DNA here is from genome assembly GCA_002564285.1 of Tympanoctomys barrerae. Classification (NCBI taxonomy): domain Eukaryota; kingdom Metazoa; phylum Chordata; class Mammalia; order Rodentia; family Octodontidae; genus Tympanoctomys; species Tympanoctomys barrerae. The sequence continues at coordinate 10,498 of NDGN011539400.1, read as the reverse complement.
TAAGCAGCCGCAGAAGCAGTCAGGCAGTCCTGGAGGAGCATGGCGCAGAGCAGGCCGCGTAGCCCAGCTCTAGATTTTTCAGGTCTCCCTCAAATGCCTGTCCTTTCGTGTTTTCTTCCAAACGTTCGTCTCACCTGACCCTATGCGCCCCCAACTTCCCATCACCTTGGAGGCTGAGAACTTTGGAAACAGAACCGTAAAGACTCTGATTTCTGCTTTCAGTTCTCTCACTCTTGGAGATCCCCAGCTCACTCATCAGAGAAGAGAAAGCACTGGCTCTCTCAGAGTAGCGTGGCCCTCGGCTGAGCTCTCCAGCAACCAGCAGGGGTGCCTGCCCCGCCCTGGCTGCCTCCCACTGAAGTCCAATCATGCATTCCCGGAAGCCCAGGAGTGTACCCTGCCCTGCCGGAGAGACGTCCTGGACTCAGCCGGCCACAGCAACAGAGCTGTGCATCAGACTCTTCCTAAGTCCTTTCCGTTTAGTAACCGAACGCGCATCGTAAAACTCTGGGATGAGAAATACTGCCGTCCCCGTGTTACCGCGCGGAAGCCAGGGTCGGGGGGACACAGTGGTCACGAAACGGTCCCAGGTAACGCAACAAGACCGGAGGATCCGGCTGCGGGAGGGCGTCTGCCCCACATCTGTTCACACCTGCACCACCAGGACGGGAAGGCCGAGCTCCTCCCAGCCTCCGAAGCCCTGCAGTGCCAGTCCAAGCGGGCGAATTTAGGGAAGCGCTCCTCGCAAGCTGCCATCTCGACCCTCTTTAGCTCGCTCTGCAGCGGGAAGGGGAGCCGGCTCGGTCTGGATCTGCAGCGGCAGGCGCCCCCTGGTGTGCGACGAGCGTCTCCGGAGCCGCTTCCCCGTCACGCGGCCTTCAGCCAAGCCCTGGGACAGTTGAGGGCCGTCACAGCGCCAACCAGAGACTGAAGGCTGAGGGTTAGCTCATAGGCCTGCGGGACTCTTCTTCTTCCTGGCTCCAAAACCCCTCCCAGGGCTCCTCCCAACTCCTCCTCCTTCAGCTTCCTCGTCCCTGGGGGGATGCACAGGGAGGCCCGGCCCTCCCTCTGAGCCTTGGGCAGCAAGCATCAGGGCAGAATGCCACCCTGAGGCCCGCGGGTCTGTGGGTGCTCTCAGGCCGTACCCGGAACGCACCATCCTTCTGTGAGCTGTCCACAGAGCCCTTGGAAACGAAGCCCAGGTCTGTTCCTTTTCCTTCCTACCTATGGGACTTAGAGCATGCAAGACTCCCAATCAATTTTCCCACAAAATAATAAATGACTGCATGACCCCGATTCCCATAGCTTCAGCTGACACCAGAAACACAAAGGGCCGCTGTGTTCCGTGTAATAAATGTTATTTTCTGTCCTTTTTTGTGTTGCTTTTTGCTCCCTATAAGCTTATTCTTTCTGTTATGGTTTGTATGCAGTTGTCCCCCCAAAGCCTTTTGCAGTCACTGGGGCTCTGTTCTAGAGTTTGTGATTAATTCATGACCCAAGGCTAGGATTATGGGTCTGAGTGCTACACCCAACCTGGGGCAGATAGCCTGAAGGTAATAAAAGGAGGAGACTTCTCTCTATAGCCATCATTGTCGCTACTCCATCCTTTTGCTCTTTGCCATTGTCATGAGCAGCTTCTCTATGCCCTGTGCCACTCTGCCTTGGAGCCAGGTGAGTACAGACTAAAACCTCCAGCAACTGTGAGCTAAATAAATATTTCCTTCCTTCATTTTGGGTGTTGGGTATTTTGTTCCAGCAAGGAGAGGAGAGTAACTGAGACACTTTCTCGTCTGTTTTGTGCTGTGTCCCCTCTAATTTTCTGTGTTGCAGCCCTAATGCACAAGTGCCTTGCAGCATGGGGCCTTTAATGAGAGACCGTGGGGTGCTCCTAATCCAACACCACCCAGGCCCTTATCAGAAGATGTAGATATGGAGAGACACTGGGGAGGGCACAGGAAGAGGAAAAATCATGTGGGGACACAGCACCAAGGAGAGAGGCCTCCAAAAAACCAAACCTGCTAGCACCTTGACACAGACTTCTCTGCCTCCACAGCTGAGAAGATGCATTTCTCTTGGATAAGCCCTCTGACCAATGGCACTGCCCTGAGAAGCCCTAGCAAACCCATGCACCACCTTAGTAGAATAAAGCTATCTGCTGTGCAAGAGACAAGACGTGGCCCCTGTAGAGGAGAGACAGGCCATGTGGTGCAACCCAGCACAAACTCATGGGTTCAGCAGGGCCAGCAGAGCCTGGCAGGAAGCTGCACACCTGGCTCTTGCACGACAAAGCTTCGGACCAAGCAGAATTAAATCACTCATGCTGTGCAGGAATCAGGACCTTCCCAAGGCCCAGCCTGGCCCCTGCTCCTCTCCAGAGAGTCACCCATCCTCTCCACTGAAGCAATGACTCATAAACCACAGTGCCATGCTGCAGGGTCACAGAAGGGCACAGTCACCTCTCTGAGGAGCTCTAAAAAGAGGCTGAAGTTTATGACTGTGTGAGATGTTTACAGCAGAAACATTTGTTTCTCAAACTGCTCTCGGGTTGCTGAAGTGAATTTCTTTTAACACTGAAAAGGGTCCATCCATCTGCTTGATGGCCACTTCCCCGGAGGCAGAGTGGAGACTAGGGCTTCTGGAAGGGGCTCGGGTGGGGCAGACGGATCAGCCCACACAGCGAGGGAGCTGCAGGGTCCTGAAGACCAAGTGACCATCATGCAAAATGGAAATTCAGCATGTGTCCCTAGCCTGAAAATCCTAATGCTCCGGCATCTCTAACTGGGCACCCACATGAGGCTATCTGTAGAAAACTGTACACCTGATCCCATGTGATGAGTTCTAATCAAGCTGACTGAAAGCACTACATAAAATGAGCTTAGCGTATGTGGTTAAGGTAGACATGAAACACAAATTTTCTTTTCAGACCTATGTCCCATGTTCAAGGTATCTCACTGCGTGTATTCCAATATTGCAAAAGCTGAGGGGAAAATCAAATACTTCGTACCTGGAGTGTTTTGGATAAGGGATAATTAGCCTGTAGAGGAAGAAGGGGAGGGGAGCAAGTTGGAGGTAGGGAAGATGAACTGGTTCTAAAATGTAAATGCATTTACTTGGAAAGTTCTACAAAGATGTAGGAAGTCAGTCATATTTAATCACACATTTAAGACATGTCATAGTAAAAGTAGTTATCATTTTATTAGAACAAATCCAAACTATTCACAGTCCTGTGCCATTTAAATCGATAGCTCTCCTGTGCAGACGCAGAACTCGATCCTGAAGAGACCTGGAGAGGGAGAAGGGAGGCTCCCCAAAGAGGGCGTGCAGGCAGGACCATCCTGGCCAGGACAGGTGCACTGTGTCCCAGTGACCTGGGGGAAAGGACCAAAGCGAGCTTGTGGAACCCACCCCAAGAATGACACCCAGAAGTGCAGCTTCCTAAAGATAAAAATCATTCAGGTAGCAGCTTTGCCTTCAAAACTACTGAATAAGCAGGATAAGGCATCATCTAGGTCTCTCCTGAGGAAGCAGCTTAGACTCTAAGCATAGATGGGCTTGCCTTCAGGTCACTTCTCTTTCCTTCTCAAAGACCTCTAGGGTGCCCCATACTGCAACTAAGACTCCAAGAGACAGACACTAACCTGAACAAAACACAACACATCTGCAATGTGCATTACTACTGCAGATGTTTTTGTTTCCTCAAATGTGCCTACGGCCAAGGCTGGAGGAAGAAAGGAAAGAGGCTGGCAGGTTGGGGACAGAACAGGACCCTGTAGAGGATGCACGCAGGGAGGGGAGGAAGGTCCAGGCTGTTACAGAAGGCCAGGAATATGCCATCATTGAGGGAGACCCAGGCTGACCTGGGACACTTGGACACCACTGATGGAGCAGAAAGACAAAACCTGGCCCACATCTAGCAAATATGGGCCTCCCCTGTGATCCACCTGCTGGCCAATGCAGGAAGGGTGCCCAGCCCTTCTTGCCACATCCCACTGCGGTGCCCATGGGATTTCCAGGCCTACAGAGCACTAAATACAGTGCCTGGCAGAGATCAGCAGCACCCAGTTGGAGATGTGGCTCATGGCGACAGCTGGAAGGGTAGAGAGGCAGGCAGCTCTGGCAAAGGCCACTGCACAGAGGAAACAGCCAGAAGCAAAGCAGTGTGTGCAGATGCTTTGGAGCAGGCCCTGGGGCTCCCAGCAGCAGAGACTCAGCAGGGAGGCTCAGGCCCTGCTGAGTACTGCAGTCCTGGTTGTGCACCCCATTTGTGCTCCAAACAGGCTAGGGAGGATGAGACACCCAGGAATCAAGCTGATCCAATCTAGGGCTAAAATGTCTCATCCAGTCTGGGAAACAAACCTACCTGTCAAGGTGATGACAGACCTGACGGGTAAAATTGATGGTGCATACGGCACAGACTATGCAAATGCAAGGCAATGTGCAATGTTCAATTCCAGGAAAATGAAAAGATGATGCGCCGGAAAGAAAGTGTAATCATAGGGCTGACTTGACCCGCAGTGAACAATATTTTTAATTAAATTGAAAGGGCTTGGGTGGATAAGGAGACCAAGGATGGGGGAGGGGCAGGAGAACTGAATCACATTTACAGGACTGGAAGTCCACAGATAATTGCCTACAACTGAAAAGCTGAGAAACAGCAATCTAAGCTCATGTCAGAAAACAAGTAGTCGAAGAAAGAGGTGAAGAATTACAGCAAAAATGTCTAGGCTGGATCACAGGTGGGTTGGGAAGGAGCTGAGCTGCCTTGGGCTCTCAAGTGACCAAGGACCTGTGAACTCCTGCTTGGGGGCTCTGTTTCCCTGTTTGTGTCTTGATGTTGTCATTAAAGTTCTGAGTTGTAAAAGGCTCAAGTCAACAATTTCTGACATTGCCAGTCCTACAGATAACCCACTACTACTATGGACTACTGGACTGTATTGGATTTTTTGGCTGAATTCACACACCTATAATATTTAAATGACAATTGAATACCTAGCTCTGAAAAACTAAACAAAAAAAGGGGATATAAATGAAGGACCATTTCGTATCTGTGTATACAAAGTAGTATAGATATACAGCTATTTTGTCTTAATTCAATGAGAATAAAGATTTGTACTAATAGTGTTTGGTCAGGATATCATGTCTGCATCTTGTACTATGAATAACTACTATGAAGACAACAGTATGCAATGTATTAATTATTGTAACTGTCCTACTAACCTTTTTTGAAACTATCTCATTGCTATTTGTTTCTCAATAAAAATAAAAATAAATAAAGTGACTTCTAGTGACAGTTCAGCCCTGTAGTTAGGGGCCCCAGACTCATTGGCTGACTCCACCTCTGATGCTGCCAGCACCATCAGCCTACCCCTACTTTCCACATTCTGCAGCCACAAGCAGTGCATTAATGCTCTGTCTGGGGAGCAAAACATGCATACTCATGTAGAATGAATGAAAAGAATCACCCGCCCCCGGGAATAAATGGAAGAGTGAATGAACAAAACTATACATTAACCAGCTCTGTGTGCGCTGAATATCTTCCCCATACCCTAGAATTGGAAATTTTAAGACAATAAAGCAGTGCAAAGCAAATGGAAACTGCTATGCAGATTCCAACTCCAAGGCAATAAGGAGCAATGGTGACAGACACGTGGGCTTCCCACAGAGGTGAAATGGCTATGGAAAAACAAGGCAAGCTTCCTGCAGCATGCAGCTTGTGCTACTACCAGGACATCTTCCCAGGCTAAGCACCCAGCAAAGCCATCTGTTCCCACATGCCACATAGACAAGGAAGATTGGAAATGCTTGCACGTATTGGCACTCCTAGAAATGCTGACTGTCTTCAAGACTGAAGCCCTGCCAACGGAAGAGAGATAGTGAGTGTTTAGCACCTACTCTGTGTCGTTGATATTTCATATATTTTTCTCATTTAGCCCTGGCCACAACATGGTGAAGTAAGAATCACAGTCTTGATTTAACAGGGAGGAGAGTGGGCCTCTGAGAGCTCATCCATCATCCCTGGGTTTCCATAGCCAATGAGCACCCGAGCTGGGATTCAACGCAAGGGCCAGATCATGACAAGATGTGCCCCTCTTCTTTGTCGCCCAGGTTTGTGCAAGATGTATGACACACAGTCCAGGTTGAGGACTCTCTGGACCTGCTGAGGGGGATACAGGGTGCTGCAGCTCAGGAGGTGATGTGCACTGCCTGCTTTTTAGGAATGTAGCTTTCACAAAGCCTCCACAAAGTAACTTGTCCATCAAGAAAGGAAACAGGAGAGGGAGCTCTTGATACTGTATTTATTTTACAAATGGGGCACTTGTCACACTATATGAATTCTATGCTCCCCACCACACAGATCTCTCTCTTTTCCATTTCTACATATTTTAAATGCATCTCACAAGCAATTATTGAATGATTTCTGTGGGTTTCTGGTATTTATTTTGGAGTATTTTTCATTTTGTTTTTGTTTGACAGTGTTGAATCATCAAAATATTGCAAAGCATTTTTCTGGCTCACTAACTGAAGCGCTCCTCCTAATTGCTTGCTGTTTCATTCCTTCTTTGTTAGGATGACAGGAGGGGTTTGTTGTTGTTGTTGTTGTTGTTGTTGTTGTTGTTGTTGTTCTGCTGCTTCCAGAAAGCAAGCCATCCTCCTGGACAGCCCTTCCATCTGCACCTTTGCCAAAACATCACAAATGCCCTAGATCATGGCCCAGGGAAGGCAGCAGGGAGCAGAGGCTGGGAAGGGAGTGCAGTGTGGGGAGGATGTCCTGCCTGGACAGCTCCCTGCACTCCTACAGCCCACACCCAGCTCCCTTCCCTGAGATATTTAAGGATTTGTGCACATTCTTAGAAGCTCATAAATATCTGTATTCTGAATTGCCAAAGATTTTCTGACATGATGAGCACTAGGAGTCTCTGCCTGTAGCTGCAAGAACCCCACAGATAGCCTTGTTTATCTAGCCTGAATCTGCAGCCTTTAACCAACTGACCTGGCCCACACCACAGAACTGTACATACTGGCACCTGGCACAGGTAAGAGCCCTGCTCTGCTCAATAGCTGAGTACTTCCTGTCATTTTGGGTCCCATTCTCTGGCTCCAGCTCTGCCACCGGTTTCACCAGATTGACACTGTTCTTCTAGCCCTACATGGAATGTGCTATGCATGCTGACCTTCACCCCACATGACTCAGTCTAGTCCTAACTCTGGGCTAGCCCAAGAAGCTGTTTTACCTGGGTCCTAGGGAAGTAAATCAAATCCCAGTAACCCTTGGCAGTATTAGATCTTCAAAAGGGAGTGCATCGTTCAGTTTTCTCACTGCTGAATATAATACCCAACATCTACAATTTAAAAGGAAAAGAGGCTTAGTTGGTTTATAGTTCAGGGAGTTCAGTCTATGATAAGCTGACTCCAAGTCAGAAACATAGTGGAAAGACCTGCCCAGTGGAATTTTTACCTCATGGCACCCGACAAACAGAAAGAGAAGAAACAACCTGGAAAGGAAATACATCCTCCAAAGCCACGCTCTCATCCAGCAAGGCCCATCTCATTGAACTATGGACTCATCAATGGGTAAATGGATGAATACACTGATAACAACAGGATAGCACCCTGATAACTCATAACCTTCAAAAAGGCTTTCAGAGGACATTCTAGATGTACACCACAAGAGGTAGAAAACACAATCTGCCTGGCTCCAGCCCTTCAGTCTGCTGTCCCACACCGCTAGGGCCAAGGCTTGCCTCCAAGTTCAGGCACATGTTCCTCTGACGTTGTGCACTCCTTGGGAACTGGGAGATGGGTTATTTCTATAACTGCCTGAACAGGATGACCAACCACAAGCATCCTCCCAGGGATAGGATCCAGGCCCTTCCAGTTGGCCTCATCTCTCCATCTTGCAGGTTCCTGATAACTGGCAAGGGCAGATTCTTTTTGCAAAAATCGACAGTAAGCAGTACATTGCCCCTGAAAATCAGGTCTGGCCCCCACACAGTTGCTAGCCATCCCTTCACCACCTCTCAGACCCAGGCACAGGCAAGGACGCCAAGGGCAGTCCCAGATTCAGGAGCACATGCAGATATTTTGATGTTGGAGTAGCCTGGCAGAATAAGACACTGTCTCTCCCCAGAGGTCTCCACAGAAGTGGGAACAACAGTCTCTCCCTGAGCATCCCCTTGTCCACACCTGTGTTGGGAATGAGAGTAGGGGTGGGATAGCTCCTTCTGAGCACACTTCTGCCCTCCCATAAACATATAACAAACTAGAGGCTGCTTGGGAGCCAACACCATGGTCCAGCTTCCTATGTGATGAGGGAGAGTAAGAGGCCTGGGAAGGGCCAACAGGGTCCAGCACCATGTGCGTGCCAGTAACACAACCAGCACCACAGCCTAGGAGTCTGTCTTGGTTACTCTTCTCTTGTTGCTGGGACAGATACTGACATTCAAAATGAAGGAAGGAAAGGCTTATTTAGCTTACAGTTACTGGAGATTTCATAGTTTAAAACAGCCTGAAAGGGAACTACCCGCTTGGGCCCCCCTCCTGTCCCTCTCTGGGACAAGAGCTTTCTTTCCCTCAATAAATATATTCTGCTCATTAAAAAAAAAATGTGTCTTTTAAAAACAATTTAAAAAATAAAAATAAAACAGCCTGAATTACACAGCAAGACCTCGGAGACTTAGTCGCAAGCGGCCTCAATCACAGACACTGCCGCCCCACGCTACAGAGTCTGGAGGAGAGGTTGGGGCACTGGTGTGGCCAAGATTACCCTCTCCACACGTCCAAGGGAGGCATCTGCTTTGGGCGGGGGCGAAGCACGTGCTACCAGTGTAATGGTTCAGGCTTTCTCAGCCCCACCCCTCAAGCCCCACCCTGGTCCTCTGGCCCCGCCCCTCAAGTCACTCCCTGCTCCTCCAGCTTCATCTGCCCCATGACTTACATGAGGCTTTGGGGGAACCACTACACACAAACCATAACAGAGCCATACTGCTACCCCAGTGCAGCACTAATTCCGTACTTAAATATTGTGCCCCACAACCTGGCATCATGATATACCCCCCCAAAGTGCAAATATGTTTAAGTGGAGGGCATCAGCCTTTGAATCTGCTGACTGGGTCCCTGTGGTAAGAATCATGGGCCTTGGTTTTTTGGCAGGACACTGAAAGTAACAATTTACCAGATGTGGGTAAGGAATTTGCTATGCTGTGAATGTGTCCCCCCAAGTCCTTGTACTGACAGCCAAATCCTCAGTGAAACATGACTGAGAGGGGGAACTTTTAAGAGATGAGTGGTCCTTGGTGCAGAATAGTTAATGCCCCTATCATGGGAGTGGGTTCATGTTGGTAGAATGAGTTCCTTTTAATGGAGGAGCTCAGCTTCCATTCTTCCTCATTCTGAACGGCATGAAAACTTGTGCCCTTGTAGCATTGCGATAGGGGCTTCTTCACCCAACGTGGCCTATAAGCCTTGGACTCCTCAGCCTCCTGCACCATAAGCTAGTCAAATTTTTTTTTTTTTTCAGAACCGGGGATTGAACTCAGGCCCTTGTGCTTGCCAGGGAAGTGCTT
>NDGN011539396.1:3255-18089 GCA_002564285.1 Tympanoctomys barrerae | reverse complement strand
TATATATATATATATATATATATAGTCTCTTCTGCTTTCATTATAAATACAAATCACACCACAGAAGTTATGTCTGGTATTTCCTATATTTCCTATCTAAATTAGTAAACATTAAATTTGAAAAAATTATTTGTGACAAAATTATGGAATTTGACCCTAAAATATCAAATGGTAATCATCAGAGTGTCTGGATAGAGATATTTTAGTAGCACACAAGAGAAGATTTACAGAAAAATTTATATGTTGTAGAAAAAATAAAGGGTAAAAATGACAATATTTATGAAAGCAAAATAATATTATTACTCAATGTCAAACATAGGTCCTACTTTATGTCAAACACTCAAAGCGAGTTTTTTGACAACATTAAGTGATATAACTCTCTTATCAGTCATGTATATATAGGCACTAGGGTTATTTTTCTTTGATGGAGAAAATAAGGAATCAAAGATACATAAACTAGAGTAGTCATTCAATAGTGGATGGTGCAGTAGGGATGAGAATTCAACTAGGTATTTTAGAGCAGGCATTTTGTTAGAAAGAGAAAGCTATTGAAACATGTACTACAATGAATGCTATTGAAATGCATTATAATTTTAAATAGAAACCTAAATTTTGACATGAGCAACAGGAAGAAGGAATGATTGAAAGACACACAAAGCATAGATGATTAAATATTTTTGGCCAAAAAGATGTTAAACTAATAAAATGACATTACAAGAGATTTGTAACTGGTTCTTGGAGTATAAAGACCTTTAGAAACATTGAATCTCTCTCTCTCTCTCTCACTTTCTCTCTCTTTGCTTTTCATACAGCTCCACGCATGCTACAAAAATAGAATAAAAACATATTAACAAAAGTTTTAGAGTGTTCTCTTATTATTTTGCAAAGAAAATATTTCCTGATGATCAAATTAGGAAAACTAAAAGGAAAACTGATCACATAAGACAAAATTAGCTAGACTTTTGAGTAATACAATGAATAGCAGATTATCATGTGTTTTCTTATGAGTAAATGAAATATCAATGTGGGAAAAATGTTCTAAGTTTGTGTGGATGGGAGTCTGTGATAACAAGAATTTCGGGGCCAGGGAGATGGGTCAGTAGAATAAGCACTTCCCTGGCATGCACGAGGGCCTTAGTTCAATCCCCAGTTCAGCCAAAAAACCCAAAAAAACCCAAAAACAATAATTTCATGAATTTATAAAATATTATTTATAATTCCATAATGTAGGGACTGAAAAATGATTTTTATGAACTATTTTATTCATTCATTGTATTTCTTTATATTTTCTTTAAAAATGTTAATTATTAAGTCATGATATAGTGGCTAGAGTATAAAAGATCGCTTGTATTAAATATCTGGAATTTTCCCAAGTGTACCCTGCCCAAGATTGCATCTGCTGGGATCCTGCTTGGCTGTATCTGGATGTCTCCACAGAGCCTCCACCCTCACTGGTGCGGCTGCTGCAGAGGTGCCTGGATCTAGGCTGTGTGGCTGACTCACGGCACAAAGCTCAGATCAGTGGCAACAGCAGTAAAGGCTGGAGTGCACCCAAGTTCACAGCAGTGCAATTTGTCATAGCTAAATCTTGGAAACAACCCACACGTCCATCAACTGAGGAATAGATAAAGAAGATATGGTATGTTTACACAATAAAGTATGATTCAGCAAAAAAAAAAAAAGAAAGAAAGAAAGAAATTTAAGTCATATGTAGGAAAAATAGATGCTACATTGTTCTGTAGAAAGGAAAAACTGAGATGGGAAAAAGGACAAATGAAAGAAGGGAAAAGATACATTTAGGTGTATATGCAAAATACATTAGGTATTGCTGATTCTGCTGGTATTTGGAACTAGCCTGGATAAGATAAAAGGAGTAGAAAGAGCTGAGGTTACTCTCTTGCTTACTATTGCTGTCTTCTACCTGCAGTGAGCTGTTTCTTCTCTACTATGCCTGTGTGCCACACCGCTCTTCCTTGGAATCTGCCAGCTATGGTCTGAAACCTCTACAAACTACAAGACAAATAAACTTCCCTGCTTTACCTTTGGATTTCAGCATTTTGTTTCAGCAATGAGAAAGACAGGCTCCTACTCTATGGAATTCTGGAGTCAGCTTCCACGCAATTTATTAATGAGATTTCCTAAAACGCAGTACATACTTGTCAACGCTCTATGTGAGTGTATTTGTAGACACTAGCACGGCTTTTGAAGTTAGCACTTGGACAGAAGCAAGTGCTTTAGTAATTTTAATTAACATAATAAAAAGATTAGCACTGGGTAACAAAGATATAGACTTCTCAACAGGTCATAGTCTCTATCACATACTCTGGTGATTTGGTTAAGATGCTCTACTCTATGAGGTAATCACAATCACATGTCAAAATGTTACTTGCAAGGCCAATAAACTGATACATTGTTTGTTTATATGGCTTATTCTTGTGGCTAATGGAATGTAGTTGGAAAATAACTATGCATGTGTTTGCACATAAGGTGGTGTTACCCTTGAATTGATTATGTTTTCAGAATCATTGATAATGTACACTCCAATGACTATAGGTCTTTTAGGTTCTGTGAGTGCTATAATTCTATTTGTATAGTGCTATGATATTTTGAACACTTGGATCTTCTGTTTTTAAGACCGTCTGCAGATCAAGATTACAAAATATACTGTGAAGATAACAAAATCTTAAGTCATGTATATTTTCAAATCAAAGTTCCAAATGCAGGTATTAATTTCCAAAATATTAAGCATATGTAGTCTTAAATGACTTTTCATTATGTTGAAAATTAAACACAATAACCTTATATGTAAGTTTCCTTAGAAACAGAAATGGTTAATAAAATAAATTCTAAACTGGCTTCATTGCTAAACATAATGCAAATGAAGTAGAACAGAAACATAAGCATAACGGTATAATACTAGGCCAAACACTGTACCGCAAGTATCCTTGAATGCTCATAAAACTTAGGTGGTTAAAAGAGAAAAGTAAGTTTTGCTCTTTGGGGTCTGCCACTAGTCAGTGACTGTTGAAGGCTTTATGACCGTATCACAAATCTAAACACTATGATTAAGAAACAGATAAGCGTAGTCTTTGAAAACAGAACTGGATTCCAGAATCTCTTTTCATAATTAGTATGCCTATGATAGCGGTAATATGAAGTTATCTAACTTTTTGTTTTCAAGTTATTGTAATAATACGTGCTTCATAGATTGGCTAGGAGAATGAAGTATATGACTTATCTCCAAAGGATGGAATTGATCTCACAATTAATAGAAAATATAGTTCCCCACGTATATGAAATAAGAGGATAAGGACTTAGGAAACTAACACGGTACAATATTTTATTTAATGTGTGATAGAGATTTTTTTAATGTATTTTGTACAGGGTCTCCCTACACAGGTCAGACTCGATCCTCATGTTTTCAGCCTCCGCAGTGCTGGGATTACAGGCATGTGCCACCATACCCTGTCTTAGTGGCCAGCTCAGTGTGCCTAGGGGCTGGGTCATTGTGACATGTGGTGCTTGGTATCTTATCCTGGTCCTTGTGCTTGCCTAAGCGGCCACTTAGTCCACTGAGCTGTCTTCCTGGCCCTAGAGTGGTAATTGATTTTTGTTAAATTTGTTGAAATGGAATGTTTTTCTGTTGTTAAGTTTGCATTTCAATGGTGCTTCTAAAAGTTTGTTAAAAGGATAATTTAATGTTTAAGATAAATACACTGAATGTATAACATAGGTCATAAAGCTTGTATTTGTTCACAAATTTAGACTCTAAGTTAGCTTTCAAGTTTATGTGGAGTAATCTAGATGTTTTGTCTTCATTTTATAAACTTTGACCCCCCCTGTTATTTAAATGTCATCAATTAGTATGCTTTATTTACTAATTCCACATTATCTTGTATTCTTCATTTTTGTTTTGATTTTGTTTGGAAGCTCATTCACTGGCTCCCATTCCCTTTTCATTCATTGATAGAAATCAGGAAAATTAAAGAGGAGGTTGATAATGAAGACCACTATTCATTGAGCTCTTCCTTGTGGCTTAGAGATTTTCCATAGTCCATTGCCTATAATTTTCCTTAGTTCTTACAGTGCACCAATCGCTGAAGCAGCACATGGCAAATATTGTGTCCACTATTGAGATGAACAGTGATAGTACAGAAAAGATAATAAGGGTGGCCAAGTTTGCTCAAGTGTAAAATAAAGGTGCTAGAGTTTAACCACAGGAGGGCTAGTTCTAGAAATCGACAGCTGACCACGGTTTTATTCTTTCCAAATGCAGAAAATATCTTACTTATCATCATGTTTCATAATTTTCTTGTCTCACATTAGCTCCATAACAGTACATTCCAAATATATAGGATTTTATACATTTTTGTATTTTTAATTATTTAATAAAATTGTATGTATTAGGGCTCGCCAAATAGCTCAGCAGATTAAAGCACCTGCAAGCAGGCACAGGAGTCAGGGGTTCAATCCCCAGGCCTGCTGTACCAGCTCTGCCTCCAGCATGCGCTGAGCCTGCAATTGAGTATGGGCATGGTAGCATGCACCTCTCAGCTCTTGGGAGGCTGTAAACTAAGAGTCCGATCTAATAGTGAGACTCTGAACACCCTGTAGACCATCCCCTAAAAATACAAATACAAACAAAAAAAGGTATGTATTTATAGTGCACAAGTTGGCTTTATATATATATATATATATATATATATATATATATATTTGATACATATTTTTATGTATACAATTATATATACAATTATGCATACATAAAATTATATATATATTTAAACTTTTTAAGCTGTTTAACATATACATTATCACATGTATGTGTCACCTTTTTAGAGAGAAATTTGCTGTAAGCCTACTCTAGTGTACATTCTCACCGATGTAGAAGGCCTTATTTTCTCAGCAAGCTCACTAGTGTGTTATTATTTGATGTTTTGGTGTTAGCCACACTTCCTGAGGTAAAATGGAATGTTAGTGCTGTTTTGATCTTCACTTTTTTAATGGTCAGAAATGTTGAACACTGTTCCTTGCATTTATTGGTCATTTGATCTTTTTCTGAGAAATGTGTATGAATTTCAGTTACTTATTTTTTTATTGGGTCTTTTTTTGTTTGGAGGACTTTATTTTTATTTTTTTTGAGTTCTTTGTATATTCTAGATTAATTAGTCCTGTGTCTGGGGAGAACTGACTAATTGTTTTTCCCATTCTATAGGTTATCTCTTCACACCACTGGTTCTTTGCTTTGTGGAGAGGAATCTGTTTAATTTGATATGATCCCATGTGTTGCTTCTTGATGTTACTGATTGTGTCCTTGAGGTTCTGTTCAGAAAGTCTTTGCCTGTTCCTAGATCTTCCATCATTTTTTTTACCTCGTTTATCATCCTACCAATTAAATATTTTTATTTTAGATCTACATCTTTGATCCATTTGAATTTTGGTTTCTTAAACAATGAGAGATATGAATCTGGATTCAGTTGTCTGCATGTGTATATCCAGTTTTTCCAGCATCATATAGCAAGACTTAGCAGGATATTAACACATGAAATCAAATCAACACATTTGATTTTATTATCACTTACATAATATTAAAAAGTGAGCACTTATTTCAGACTGATTTTTAAAGTTACTGTTATCTTTGTAGAAAACTGAGTTTGAGGAAATTCTAGCTGAAGGAAACACATAGTTAATTAAATGGAAAAAAAATCCAAAGATATATTGCATATCACAGTGAATACAGTTAGCAATGTAGTATGGTACCCAAGAGGAGTTAAGCATGTGTCCTTCAGTCAGAACTTCTTCAAACCCATGTAATGAGGGCCTGCCCAAATGTTCAGTGGATTAAGGCACCTTGAAGCAGGTGCAGGGGCCGAGGGTTCAATCCCTGGGCCTGCCATACCAACCCTACCCCCATGGCATGCTGATATGACAATAGAGACTGGGCGTGGTGATGCCTGCCTGTTATCTCAGCTCTTGGGAGGCTGTAAAAAGGTAGATTACTGCCAGTCTGATATAATAGTGAGACCCTGAACATCCTGTATACCCTTCCCTAAAATAGAAAAAAAATTAATAAAGAAAAAAATGTAATGACCTTTGTAGTCTCGTTTTGAGTTTTACTAGTTTTATTCCCCATATGTAAAGAAAATCATGTATTGTTCTTCTTTCTTGTACACATCTTATGTAAATCAGATCTAAAATAGTCTACTTTCCTATCAGAAATGATAAAAGCTTCTTTAGAAAAGTAAATAGTAAGCTTATGTGTATACCATATGTTCTTTATTTTAAAATTTTGTCTCATGTTTTAGCTACTGTAAATTATTTTTTATAAAAATCAATGAAATATATATGTTTCTTTCAAGTACTAATTTTCATTCCTTGGGCACATCTTATAATATAATTGCTGATTCACTGTTCTATCTTCAGTCCTGAGGAAACCCAGTGTCATTCCCCACAATGATTATACTAATTTTATACCAACCAAAGCATACAAATACTCTCTTTACTTCACTGTCTCTTGAACATTTAATAAGATCTTTTATATCTATGTTGATAGACTTGATAACAAACAGAAATATTATGGCTTTAATTTTTATATCTTTGATTAATGATAGCGAACATTTTTCAGATGCCTGTTGGCAGTTTGAATGTTGTCTTTTGGTAAATGATTATGTAAGTTCTTTGCCATTTAATTGACTTTTCATAGCATTAATTTATTTGAATTTCTTATATTTCATTAATTAATCCCTTAGAAGATGTTTGTTCTGCAATATATTCCCTCATTTCATAGATTATGTCTCTACTCAATAATGATGATGTTATGGTTTGTATCTAGGTATCTGCCAAAACCTCATGCCGTCACTGGTGCTGGTGTCTACAGTTTGCAATTGAGTTGTGATCCAATCCTGGGATTACGAGTATGAGTCTTACACCCAGCCTGAGGCAGATAGCGTGAATGCAATTTAAGTAAGGGAGAGAGGCTTGCTCTCTGCCTTTGCATCTGCCATTGTTGCTGCTACTCCTCCCTTTTGCTTCTGCTGTTATGCTGTTTTCGGTCACCATGAATTGCTGCTCTCTGCCATGTGCCATTCTGCTTTGGAACCAGCTTACTGTGAACTGAAACCCCCACTAACTGTGAGCTAAATAAACATTTCCTTTCCTCTCAACAATGAGAGAAAAGTAATTGAGACAGAATTTTGTACTGAGAAGTGGGGTCATTGCAGTGACAACATGACCACATGGATAGAAGCCTTTAGGAATGGTTTATGGGAAGAGATAGGAAAAGCTTGGAGATGTTGCCTATAAGAGAAGCACTGGAACAGATTCAGCTATTCTGTATGGACATGTTAGTCTGAGTGCAGACAACCAGAAGGCTGATAGAAATCTTGCCTGTAAAGGCCAGGGTGGGGATTATTCTTCTGGAAAGAAGGAATGTATTGGTTGTTGGACTCCAGATCCAGTGTGTTATGACTTGGAAGAAGGTTTGTCTGAACTTTCTCATGTCCAAAGACTTTTCCTGAGACAGATTAAACACCGTGGACTGATTAATGCAGCAAAAGAAACTCAAGACAGTCAAATGTTGAGGCAGTGGCGTGCCTAATGTTGGGTACTTTTAGTCAGATTTATATTGAGAATCAAGAATAAAGAACCCAGGAAGATGATTCAAAATGTGAGTTTGGCCAGAAAGAAAACACCAATAAAGCTGTGGACTGCACAGATAAAGTTGAGATCTCCATTGCTGAGAAGGAACAAGAGAATAGAAAAGACAGCTGAAGGCATCACTAGAAGCAGTAAATCTCCATGCTTTGTAGCCTCAGAACTGCAAGGGTAAAAGACTTTGCTTTCAGGAGAAAGTCAAGGAGCACCAGGTTCCAGAATTGAGGCATCAGGATAGAGAATTTGTTTCTCAGAGTCAGATTCAAGGTGTTCAGTGATTCAAGTACTCGATGCCTACAGCCAGGAGAAAAGAAAGCCTGGCTACTGTGCCAGCTGGCAACAGATCTTGGCATCATCCAGTTGGCTTTGGTTTTAGGGGTTTGCAGAATTCATAAAGTTCTGAGGGTAAGAAGGCTCCAACTAGATTTCAGGAGAAGGCCTGGGAGGCCAGGCAGTGTGCCTCTGCCATGGAAGTATGTGAAGCAAAGAGTGAGAAGCCTAACATGCCGTGGAAACTCAAGAACGTTGGAAAACCCAGGAACATATATCATCTAAGAAAAACTGTAAGGAGGGAGAAAAGCCAGCCTAAGAGAGAAGCCATGGGAGCTATTCCCAAAAGTGCCATAGAGGTACATGACTTGCCACAGATTGCATCACATGTTCCACATGGAACTATAAGACTTAATATAGCAAGTATTGGACTTGCTTGGGTTCCAATATCTGGTATCCTGCTGTATACCTTTTGGGATGGTAATGTTTTTCTTTTGATATTGAATGTTAGAAGTATTTATGTTTTCTTTTGCACAAGGGATCACAGTTAAGAGTTTGCCTTGGATCTTGGAGGAGACTTGGGCTTGGACTTTTCAGCAATGCTGAAGCTATTAGGACTTTGGCAACTCTTACAGATGAACTAAAATGCTTTTTACCTAAAAAGATGTGCACTAGTCTTTGGGTGTCCAGGAGTAGAATGTTATGTTTTGTGTCTAGATATACCCCACAAAGTCTCTTGTAGTTACTGGGTCTGGCTTCTAGAGTTTATGATCTGTTTATGATCCAATACTGGAGTATGGATGTGAGTGCTGTTGGGATTATGGGTGCATGTGTTACTTACACCCACCCTGGGACAGATAGCTTGAATTCAATTTAAGTAAGAGAGAGAGGCTTTCTCTCTGCCTCTGCCTCTGCCATTTTTGCTGCTAGGCCTCCCTTTTGCTCTTGCTGTTTTGCTGTTTACTACCACTATGAACCGCTTTTCACTAACATGTGCCACTCTGTCTTGGAACCAGCTGAGTATGGACTGAAACCTTTACTAACTGAGCTAAATAAACCTTTCCTTCCTTAATTGTGTGTGTCAGGTATTTGTTCCAGCAAAGATAGAAAAGTAACTGAGCCAGATGATCCTTGTGATCCTGTGTCATCCTGTGGTGATGATTACAGTTTTCCTGCTTTCACTCTTCCTTGTGCAACTCCCACTTGCCTGGCTTTTCTTTTGTTGTCTGTGCTTTTGCTATATAAAGAATTTTTTAGATAAATATCCTAAGGGTTATTCTCTGACAGGTTTTTCTAATAACTTTATGGTATTACGCTTTATATTCAATTCTTTACTTCATTTCCTTTGATTTTAATATGATATAAAGTGAGTTTAATTTCCTTTGGTTGTATGTAGATATGAACATTTCACCACACCATTTGTTAAACAGTGTCTTTCCTAATATGTCCCAGAACTCATTGTAAAATCTGATAGTCCAGAAATGTGTAGATTTATTGCTAACTCTCTGCATTTTCTTTGGCTTATGTCCTTGTTTCTATGCCAACAGTAAATTGTTGTTTTGATTAGAATAACTTTGCAGTAGATTTCGATCAGGTAAAGTGATTCTCCAACATTATATTTTTTGTTGAAGATTACTTTGACCATTTATGGTTTTTTGCACTTTCAGAGAAATTTAGGACTTATAGTTCTCTGAGAGTTACCACAGGAATTTTGAAAGGAATTACATTTAATTAATATATAACATTGGGTAGCATAGACACGCTAATGATATTATTTCCTTGTGTAAAATGTGTTATTTTTCCATTTATTTGTACTTTCTGTGGTTTATTTCCTCATTTTTCAATTTTAGTGAGTAGTTATTCTACCCCCTTAGTTGAATTTATCCTTATCTTTCTCACTTATTCATTTCTTTGTATATATGGAGATATTTTTTTGTAAATTTTCCCAAATTATTCATTTTTAGTGTACAGAAATTCTACTGATTCTTTGCATGTGGGTCATATTTCCTGAACATTTAATGAATAGGTGTATTAGTCTGAGCAGATTTTTGGGAAGATTTAGTCTTTTTTATTCATATGATAGTGTCCTATGTTGAAAAAATTTATCTTTTTTAATTCTGATTTTATGTATTTTATCTTTTTATTGTCCAATTCCTAGAAGAATGACAATATTAAGCTAAATGGATAAGACAAGAATAAGAATCATTGTCATAATCCTAAATTTAGAAAAAGTATTGGAATTTTCTTGGTTGTATATGGTGTCACTGTGTTCTTATCACATATTGCTTTTATTGTGTTGTTTCACTTGTTCTACATTCAGTTTGTAGAAATTTTATGAAGAAATTTGTTAAATTTTGTCAATTTCCTTTTCTATATGAATTCATCTTACATGATTGTCTCAGTTTCTCTTGCTGCCAGGACAAAATGACCCCCAGAATTAAGGAAGGAAAAGTTTATTTAGCTCATAGTCTGCAGAAGTTTCAGTCTATACTGAGCTGGCTTCAAGGCAGGATTCACATGGTAGAGAGCAGCAGTTCATGGTGGCAGAAAACAGCAAACAGCAAGAGCAAAAAGAGAGGACAGCATGACGGGCAGAGGCATAGATAGGAGGCAAGCCTCTCTCCTTTCCTTATACTCCATTTAGGCTACCTGCCTCAGGATTGGTGTAGCACTCACACCCATAATCCTAGCAGCACTCACACACATAATCCCATCATTGTATCATAAATAAATCCCAAGTTCTAGAAGCAGCTACCCCATCATTGCTTGAGACGTTGGTGGGACAACTAGACACAAGCTGTAACAATGTTCATTCCCTCCATTCTGTTAATGCATCCTATCACACTTGTATATTTCCATCCTAGAAATAAATTCCACTGGTTATGGTGTACAATTCTTTTAATGTGCTATTAAATTTTATTTGCTGTGCTTTCTTAATTTTTGTATAGTTGCACATCAGGTATATTAATCTGTAGGGTTTTTTTTCTATGTCTGTGTCTGATATGTGTAGCAAAATAATTCATGCTTCTTAAAGTAAGTTCAAAAATATTCCTCCTTTTAGTTTTTAGAAGACTTTGAGAGGGATTGGTATGAGTTATTTTACAGGTATAGAATTGATTAGCGCAGCCATCACCAGATCCTGGACCATGTATAATTGTGTACAATGATCTCTGAGGCCTTCAGTTCCTGTGCTACAAGTTGTAAACTCTCTTTCATTTCTGATTTCAGTTGAGTTTTTCATCTTACTATAGCTGAAATTTTGTCAAAATAATCTCTAAAAATCCCACCTCAGTGTCATTAATCGTTTTTATTTTTAAAAATTATTTATTTATTTTTGTGTATTTTAGTACAAGGCCTATTGGGTTTCATACACAGATCAGACTCCCTAGTGTTTCTCTTAGTTTCAGCCTCCCAAGCACTGAGATTATTACAGGTATGTGCATCCAGTCTCAATTACCATCTCAGCATTCCTTGGAAGCAGGCCCAGCATGGTATGCCTGGGATCAAACCCAATTGCTGTGCTTTGCCTAAGCTGGTGCTTTAATCCACTGAGCTATCTGGCTGGGACTCAGTGTCTTTAATCTTTTCTAATGCTTTCCCAGTCTGTATCAATCCATTTCTCACATATTGGTATTTGTCATATGTAACCTTTGTTGCACTGAGGCCTGTTCTTTCTGCATTCAGTCTTCCTGCATAGTGAGATTTTCGTCAAAGAAGTTCAGAATCTTTCAGTTTCTTTTTTGGCATTAATTAAATATATCCTATTTTCTAACATTTTAAGTATTGTGTTCTTTCTACTAATGCTAGGCTTAATTTCTTCATTTCAAATTCCCTGAAGTATAATGTTCAATTACTTATATGACATATCTTTTCTGATGGGAACACTTATTGCAATATGCCTTCTTCTTATATACTTTGTTCACATCTAATATCTTTTGGAATATTGTGTTTCAAAGTCCTTTCGTCTCAAAAATGTTTTGAATATTTCCTTGCATTTTCCTCCTGACCCATTATTAATTTCAGAATGTTGCTTAATGTCCATATACATATTTATATATTTTATGAAATTTGACCAATCATTGATTTATAGTTTCATGTTATTGTGACTAGAAAATGCTCCTCATATTTCTTAGTACAGTCAAAACATATATTTAATTCAGCCATTTCCAAAACACTTTAACATTTATTGTATTTTTCTTCATAGCTAATCAAATTTTAAAACATCCTAATTTTATAATCCTAATGACCATATCTGGATATTTTAAGCCATAGCTCAATTGATTCCTTCCCATACTTTATGCTTCTTCATATTATTTAAAAATATTTGTAGCAGTGACATTTTAGTAAGTCTTCTTAAATGGTCTTAGTATATCAATTGAAAGCATTATTCTTAGGCTTATGAGATTTTCAGAAAGTCTTTATAGCTTTATAAATAACATTTTTGAGACACTTTATGTTTTTACTTTTTCTCTACTGTGATCTGTATAACAGCTCACACCCACCAATCAATATTTAATTCTGTGGCTCAATTTATGTCTGTTTCTTGTCAAGTCACATCTGTTCTTCTTAAAACTCATTTTGAACAACATATATTATCCCTAATGTCCTATTGGAATCATTATAATCCTGAATGTAGATTTAGACAGCAATAAAAGAAAGTTAAAGGCTTATGGCAAAAATTTAATGCAATTATTCTATATAACTCTTCAGAATCAAAACCATATTTTAAAATCTCCTAACACTCACAGAAGAACATTGCAGTTCTTTTTAAAATAATGTCTCACAACTGAGAGACAGACAGCTACTTGTCTGTGTTTCCATTAACTTCAGAGCTGGCATGACTGAAAGTGCTTTCTCTAAATGCAGTTTCTCAAGAGAAATGAACACAAGACAGGAGACAAATGTTATCATTAAGATTAATGTGAGAGAAGAAGCACTCTGAAATCATTCTCCGTCTGCTGCTAGTCTTATTTGGACAGAAAGTTCAAGGGTGTGCTTTCGAACTTATAAATTAAAATTCTGATAACTAAATTTCCTAATCCTCCTACTTTCCACTCATTTTCTCCTTAGCTATGTATGTTTAGAAGTTCATCCTCATGGCTCCACAAAAATTATTTAATTATTGTCATTAATAACATTGTTATTGCTGAACCAATGGTCATTTCTTAGGCTTCACTTCATTTTACTTTTCAGTAATACTTGATATTTTTATTAGTTTTTTATTTGAATAAGAAAATTTCTTTCCCCAGTGGCTATTTCTTTCCAATTTGCTTTTGCTATTTATCCAATCCATACATGTTGACTTTCCCCCACTAATCAATATCTACATTTGAACTTTAGATGACTGCATATACACCTATATACTTGAATATCACCTCTTCTGAATTCAAGAATACTTCTGCTAGAATATGTAAGTATGTCAAGATCAGCACCTAAGGATGCCTATTTTCCTCAAAGCCTGCTCATCTGCCGGTATTCTCCAAACTGGTATATGGCCACTTGTGCTAACTCTCTCAGGCTAAGAAGCCTATTGTGTGATATTTGAATCTGGGTCCTTCTGAGCAGCGCTACTACAGGCATCCTTGCATGCAAACATTACACCATAACACCTGTGGATGCCGGAATAAGAATAAAAATGCAATCCACATTAAATATGAGGGGTGATGAAAACATATGGTGGATGTTTAATTTTTCAAAAACTGTATTAAAGTATGAAACACATTGCCATTAATCCTACTCAAATGCTCCTCTCATTTCAAACACACTCATCCCAGAACTAATCACACTTATCTAAAAAAGTGCTGGGAGTTCTCCATGAATGTCTTAGTTATGCTCTTGTGGCTGCCTTAGTGGCCTAAATAGACACACCATTTATATTTCATGGCCATTTTTACTTTAAGGAGACTCGGATGTCACATATTACCAGAGGTGGTGAATATGATACATGAGAACGCTGTACAATATTTGTACAATACTGCCTTTCTGTTGGTCAACAATAGGTAGCATAAACATACACTTGGAGAAACACTTCCTTAGAAATCCCTCAGGAAGTGCCCAAAACAGTGAAATAAGTGTGTTGAAAATAAATGGGAGTATTTTGAGGGGGTAATATTTTTTAAAAAATTAAATCTGCACTGTATATTTTGAGCCAACTTCAAATGTTTTGAGCCTACTGCATATATCTAAATATTTAAAGGCCGTAAACGCAGTGTCTGTCACAACCTGGCTGATTTTTGTGAAATAGGATGCAACATGTACCTTGCTATGTTTTTTTGTTTGTCTGTTTGTTTGTTTTCATTTTGTTTTGTTTTTCATGATAAGAAGCTACTGCCTTTGTTCCTTACTCAGGCCCCAATAAGCAAGCCAGAGTGACAGAAGAATATGCCAAGGAAGGGAAGAATTTTCAAAGTTACCTGGACTGCAGCCCTTTGGGGACAAAATGGGCCACTTTTATCCCTGACTGGAGACATGCTGAGAAGGAAGATATGTTTATACCCCTCCCATGTGACTCCACTTCCTGTCTGTGTTGTCACCCTGCCTTCACTCAATAGTTTTGCAAATCCCACTACTGAATCTCACTATTGGAAAGAAGAGATGGAAAACATCACCCTTATCTTAAGAATTGAGCCAAGAAGCTCTTTCTTGGTGAACTCACTTCTTTCTTCCCTATAGCTCCACCTAGGTAGGTTTCTAGTCTCACCAAATAAACTATGAACTCTGCCAGAAAAATCTCTCTCTCTCTCTCTCTCTCTCTCTCTCCCTCTCTCTCGCTCTCTCCCTGTCTATCTGCCTGTCTTGTCTGTCTCTGTCTCCTCTGTCTCTGTCTGTCTCTCTCTGTCTGTCTCATTCTATCTGTCTCTGTCTCTGTCTCTGTCTCTGTCTCTGTCTCTGTCTCTGTCTCTCTCTCTCTC
>NDGN011539388.1:0-10054 GCA_002564285.1 Tympanoctomys barrerae | reverse complement strand
GAAGAAGAAGAAGAAGAAGAAGAAGAGGAAGAGGAAGAGGAAGAGGAAGAGGAAGAAGAAGGAAAGATCTGGAGATGGTGTTTTTTAAATGGTAGGGAAAAATAAAAAGTGAAAGTCACATGAAATTCAAAATCCGGCATCCTTGGTAAAGTTTTATCAGAACGCAGCCTTGGTCATCCATTCCTGTAGCGTCCATGGCTTCGTCATAGTAAAATAGAAAAGTTAAGAGTAGAAACTTGGCCTCTGACTGAGTGTCCAACAACAGTAAAGTGTTTACTGCTTGATCCTTTACACAGCCCACGTGCTCAGCTCTGGCCTACAGCACCTCCCGCGGCGTGCCCTGGAGCTCTGCGGGCTGCCCAGGAGGCCCACGGGGTGTGGCATGGGCGAGGGGCTCCCAGCTAGTTCCGGGTACCCTCGGACCCTGGACCTGGCCGTCTCTCTCCTCCCTCCCTTCTCCCTTGGTTTGGGCTCCAGCGTGCTGCAGGCTCTGCGAGGGTCCTGGGGGTGCAGGCAGCGTGCGACTCGGGCTCCCTGTGAGCCTGGGTCCTGGCCTGCCCCTGACCTCCAGGGCCTCTGGAGCGAAGCTGGGTTGCGGAACAGCACCTGCTTCTCAGGCCGCCGGGAAGCCTGGATGTGCATGCGATGGTCGTGGCAATGCTGCTTCTCGCTGTCGGCAAGAGAAGTGCGCCAGGTGCACGCGGGGACAGGGCTTCACAGGCCGGAAGGCACAGCCGGAGGAGTAAACTGTAATGCTGTGATGAGGCCACGTGCCCAGACAGAACGCAGACGACTTTCAATTCATCATATGCCCTTTCCTCTGGGTAGTTTTGTGTTGAAAACTTAACCTGCACAGTTGGAAACTGCAGCATAGCATGGAAGAATAAACAGTGAGCGCAGGGCCCCTGCCGTCCACGGTCTCCTCACACGCAGCTGTGGTCCTCCGTTTGTAAAGGTCAGCAATGGCTTCTCCGAACATCACCAGTGAGCACGCACACTCTCGTGTGTATGGCGCCAGTGGAGGCCCCCTCGCCACAGTCCGCAACTACATTTATGTTAAAAAAAAAATCGTGTCCTGGAATTCACCAAAGTACAAAAATGTCTAAGGCAGCACAGCTCATACCTGCTGAAACCTGGGGAGGATTTGAGCACCTTCCGTGAGGAGAATGAGTGAAACACTGGCGTGGTCAGACAGTGGGAAGCCAGCCGTTCCCGAGGCTGAGTCCTGAGGACAAGCACATCACAGCTGCCAGCCGCCGCAGGCTGGATCTTGCCCACGTCAACCTAACAGACCCAGGCATGGAGGAATCAGTGGCACCCGCCTCGCTGTGGTGTGGAAGTGAGGGTGTGGATGGTCTGGTGGGAGAGAAGAGCCCCCAGCTGACATGGATGTTGGCTCCCAAATGTGTTCACTTCAGGAAAATTCATGGTCACATGTGTTTTTGCACACATCTCTGTAAATATGATTTGCTTTGATAAAATTCATGCGAGAAACTTTTAAAAAATCTTAGAAATTAATTGTGGGTGATATGGGTTGCCACTTCCTTGTCTTTTTTAATGCATTTGGTACATGGTCTCACTTCAAAGCTCAGACTCCTAGTGATCTTCCTGTTTTCAGCTTCCCCAGCACTGGGATTACTGGTGTACGCCACCATGCCCAGCCTTGGTGGTGGCTCAGCATGCCCGGGGTGGAGCCAGTGCAGCATGTGGTGATGGGGATCAAACCCTGGTCCCTGAGCTTGCCAAAGTAGGCGCTTAGTCCGCTGAGCTATCTTGTTGGCCCGCCTCTTTCTTTTTCTATTGTGGAGACCCCTTCATTACCCAGATGGACAGCGCCTTCTTCCAGTACGCCATCCTTCACTGCACATGGAGGTGGCTTCCAGCTACTTGCTAATGCATAAATTTTCCAAGATATTTTTCAATTGCCTTCTAAATAGAAGCAGGCTGTTACGGGCCCAGACGGATGATACCTTCTGGCACGGGATCAGCTGTGCCCAGAGGATGCCAAGAGGAATATCAGCCAACAGCGAGGTCCAGTGCAGCGCACAGGTGCCTGGGGCCCTGCCCCACACTGAGCCAGCACTGGCACCCTGTGGGCAGCACGCTGACTGCCCAGCCACTGCCCTGCTAATGGGCATTCCCAAGGCATGGCGCTATTACTTGCATTTTCTCGTTGTCACAAACGCCCAAGTGTTCTGAATATTAATGAAACAATTCACAGCCTCCTTTGCAAGCTTAAAATATTCAGCATCAGACATACTGTTTTGTTCCCTTTTCAGCCAAGTTTAATTTCTCTTAACCAGCTTTGTTGTTGCAAAGTAAAATTAATGTATAATTCCAGTATTTAAATCTCAATTCTCGGCAATTCACGACAGATTGCAAGTGAATATGATTTGTTCGTTAACACCTAATGGGTTGAAATAATTTATTGCACAAACATTTCCAGGAAAACGACACCATTTGAGCAAAAGCAAAGCAGGAAATGTTCCTTGTTTATCTAATAAACTACCCTAGGGTGAACGAGTGCATTAGCATTGTACAAACTTTGTGACTTATTCATCATCACTATTTATTATTAAAACTTTATCTGCTTCAGCTTAGTGAATGGCTGCCTTGGGATATACCGCTTGCAGCAACAACAAGAAAATAAAGTTTATGCAATTTGCATAATATTGTACAAAGAATATTAGCTTAGAACAATATGAATCCCTGGATCATTTGCACAGCCCTTTGGTGTTTAATGTTGGTAAATATTTAAATAACAGCAAGCCTGTATAATTATGAGGATTTCTCCTTCTAATCTGCCTGGGACATACAGGTGTTGTAAATCACTGCCACCACACGACTGGGCTGGGAGGGTGCGTGTGCAAGATGAACAGGGGCTGCTCCTTGCCTGGCAAGGGCGCTGCTGAGACAGGCCTGCAGCCAGGAGCCACGCCATGCTATAGGCAGAAGCTTGTTCTGTTTCCTTTTGCCGCTAGGTCTTCCATACGTTTGGTTCTATACACGATCGGCCCTCAAGAGATGGTCCCTGGAGTTTCTTCCAGAAAGGGGTGTTAACAAATCAAGAAAGTGCCCGACGTCCATCTGACGGCCTTTGCACATACTTCCTCTCCCCACTTTTGGTCTGTTCCTGCTGCCCGCCACCTGCTCGTCTCCTAGTGAGAGCTCACTGTGCTTGCGGTCTTGGGGCAAAGTCTTCTCTTCTTCTTGTTGCCCAGTCTAGCTGGGTCTTCCCATTACGTGTCTTTGCGGCGCTTTGCCTTTCGCTTTCACCACTGTGTTCCGTCGGCCGTGCCCTTCAGTTGCTCTGCTCTGGACTCTAAGCCCTGGGAGGTTGAGCGCACCTCTGTGGGTCAGCGCCATGCCAAAGCCGTAACTCAGGGTGCGACCAGTGGCAAGCCCTGACTCACATTCTCATTGAATGAGAGAGTAAAAGAATGAGTAACTCCAGCAGCCCACTTAAAGCCACTTCGCTGGGGCCAGAGACATAGCTCGGTAGAATAAGCGCCTGCCTGGCAGGCGCGAGGTCCTGAGTTCAATTCTCGGTACTGGAAAAAATAAATCAATAAATGAAAAGACAGTACATAATCAACAATCTTGTGCCATATTTTTGGCTCAATTAGACAAATTAAAACATGAATTTTATAATGCCTACTGTTGGTGAGAGTTGAAGGAGCGAAAGAACTCTCAAATACTTCAGGACCATAATTTAGCTGCGTGAGACCAAAGTCTGAAAGTGATCGTTTTATTTATAAATAAATAAATAAGTTTATTTTGTTTTTGCCTTCACAAGTTGTTTTATGAGAGCTTACCCTAAAGCACTAATTTGGAAATGTGTGACTATATTAATTATCAAGGATATTCATCACAGTGTTGTTTAAAATTATTAAAAATGTGAAGAACCTCGATAGTGAACAGTAGAGGGTTCACTGAGAGAGCCATAATCTATTTGAATAATGAAATACTGCAAAGATACTGAAGTAATGATCTGGCAACATTTTAATGAAAGGAAAACCAGTTTGTGACACACGTTGGTGTAAGACAACACAAAGCCCATGTAGCTCAGCTCGTTTGTGCGGCTATAACAAGATGCTTTGTGGAGAGGTAGTTGAGCTTTAAAAAGGTTTACTCCACTCAACGTTTCACGTGCTTAAAGTCTGAGCCCAAGGAGCCCCGTCCAGTTGACCTCCAGCGAGGACCTTCTGGTTGGGTCACAGCACAGCAAGTGGCCTCACGTGCTACGGACGAGTGTGAGAGAGATCGCAGGCCAAACCGGAAAGTGTTGGGACGTGCTCAGGGCAGCCCGGCTGTCCCGGAAGTGACTCGGCCCTGTAGGACTGGCACTTGTCTCTTCCGGTCCCTAAGGATCGCCCAGGAGGCCCCCCGGAGTGCACACCTCCTCGTGCTCACGCTGTGTCCAGTGTCCAGCATGTGTGTATGCAAAGCGCAGTGGTGACTATGAGTTCACTTTCATGGTCATCTCTGAGCGTGCCACCGACTAGAGGCGCATGTGGTAAGGGTGGAGAGATCAGGGTCTCCAGCCGGAGAGATTTTGCTTTTTCTGTAACCCCTCCTCAAAACCAAAAGCACAATGAAGGCAACAAAATTATGTGCTGAGTTGTTGTTTTAACCCTCCATAGAAAGGGATTTGCGTAAGGTACTATTTGATGTAGTCATTTGGCTGTTACCTTGGCAGAATATGTGTTAAGGACAGAAGGAGTCTCTGAGAAATGTTCTCTGTCTTTAGTAATAATGCTGGTATTGTGGTTTGGGAAGAACTTAACTAAATTTTAGGATAAATCAAATAATGTCTTATGGTAATGGCTTGAAGAAGTATCATATTCTGGGCTGAGGAGATAGCTTGATGGTCTACGCGCCTGCCTGGCAAGTGCGAAGACCCAGGTTCGATCCTTGGTGTGGCCTGCCGTGCTGACCTCGGAATCCTCGACACGCTGTGCTGACCACCACATCCAGATGTGGTGCCTCGTGCTTGTCATTCCAAGGCTGGGGAGGCTGAGACAGGAGGATCACTAAGAGTCGGAGCTGCATGGTGAGACCCTGCACCAAATAAATAAGTAAATAAATATATACATACATACATGCATGCATGCATACATAAAAGACATAACATATTCAGCTTAAGGGAAAGAGAAAAATAGAACAAAATTCATGTAAAAACTCTTAACATTCTAAATGTAAGTTGTAATTATGGGAGTGAACTGCTAACTCCTTCTGACTTAAAATGTACATTCGTGCCTCTGTCCGCTGGCCAGGCTCAGAAAGCAGGATACAGCCGGTCACCTTGGCTGCTCCTGGCATCCATGTCCCCTTGAAGCATGCCTGAGCATGGTGGGCCATCGTGTCTCGCTGACAGACACAGAACAGAAGCCTCTCGCCTCTGCTGTGACCGGGCTGCCCCCTGACCAGCGGTGACACCTCCAAAGCCTGACTGGTAAGGGGATGGCAGCACGCAGAAGCACACTCGTTGCGTTAGAATTTGTACTGGGAACAATAACAAACAGCAGTGGATTGAGACACCATGTGTGTTGAATCTCATGGGTTACACACAGACGAACAGCAGGACGTTGCCGAGGGAGACCTCGGTGGGGCACAGTGGAACCCAGGCAGCTGCCATCAGCTTATGTTGAAAGATGGCAGGGATACAATCAGTCAGGGCGCACAGGAAGGAGCCACGCGTCCCTCCAGCCTGGACGTGGTCACCCCCGTGCCTCAGGTGGTCACATGGTGTGTGGGGGAAGGTTTCTCTCTGTATTGGAGAGTTCCAGCTCCGTAACAGTGATGGAGGACAGAACTGGAGCATCATAATTGTTGTGCTTTCTGTGCTGTCTTCAGTGATCACTGCTTCACGAAAAGAGAACCAAGTGGACACTGTGCATCTCTAAATAGTAGCCGCTGAGACATGACGTAGTTGTCGGGCCAAAGTATTGGACCTGAAGAGAAGCGCACTAAATGACACCATAAGGATTCAGTTGGTAAAAATTAGAATACAGGAGAAGTTTGACATTGTGGAGTAATATTGCTGAGCCATTAAACAGAGAGAGAAAGGAGCCCATTGGTCAGTTTTCTGTCACTGTGGCAAAACTCTACTGAAATAATCAACGTAAGAAGAAGAAAGGGTTATTTTCATTCCAAATTTAGTTATTATTATTTGTTATATGTGATAATGGTACTTGGCTTCTATTAAAAATTCTTATATTTTAGAGTGCATGTGAATCATTTCTAGAGGAAATTAGATTGCCAGGATGTGTGTGACAGCTGTAAGCCTCTTCTGCACTTTCTCTGTGTTTTACTCCTTGAGAGCGTTTCATTTTAGAGACTCAAAGGAGCCTTTTAAAAATTCTCAATGTTCAGAAATGCTCTTTCACCATTTTATTGATCTTTTCCACAATCACACATGCTGGCTCCTCACTTTTTAATACCTTGGGGTATAAGGTAGCTACAACTATTTCATATTTCTCTTTTCA
Organism: Tympanoctomys barrerae; assembly: GCA_002564285.1. Lineage (NCBI taxonomy): Eukaryota > Metazoa > Chordata > Mammalia > Rodentia > Octodontidae > Tympanoctomys > Tympanoctomys barrerae. The sequence continues at coordinate 3,566 of NDGN011539388.1, read as the reverse complement.
TTTTTCTTGCTAAATTTATTATTTCAGAATAATTAAATTACTTTGAATTAAATGAAATTGATCACAGTCACTTATATCTAATGTGGGCTATGCCAGCAATGTGATGTTAGGAGAGCTAGGGATTACTATGATAGAAAACTTGCAACATAAAGAGAATTACAAAACTCTTCTGTTTGTTCAGGAGAATAAAGTTTAGAGTAGGAAAAAATTAATCACTGTTTACTCTACAGGGAAGCATGAAGAGAACCCGAGAATCACTGGAAATCATGTTAAGTATTTAAATCACTTACATAAAGGTAGCAAAGAAGCATTCTCTTTTCTTGGGTCAACCACTAATTGTACCGCAATGTTCTCAGCACTTTTGTTTGTCATTGATGAGAAATATTAATAGAACATTTTAGGTCAGAGATTCAGCGCAGTGTTGGTTAAAGTAGACAAAAATCCCCTTGGGTACTTAAATGTATAACACAAGATCAGGCTAATTTTAGAATGTGCGTGGTTTCAGAACCATGATCCAGATAAATACCTTCACAGTTTCTGTAACTGTAAAACATCAGATTAAATTGAGTTTGTCAAAAAAAAAAAAAAAAACCATTGTGCTAAGACACTCTCAACTGTATTCCCATTCTAATTAGATTGTGTACAAAGTGTGATTCATCCATTTTCCCCAAAACATATTTCCCAGCATTGCCCCACAAGTACTGGCTTTGATAATAGTCTTCCAGGCCAAAATCTCATTCCAGAAATAGGTCAGTTTTCCTTTGGAGAGGGAATAGACTGTCTCATCTCCTGCAAAAGCCAGAGGCCAACTTGTGGGCAGGTTGGCACCAGGGCACAGTGGTGTCTTTAGGAATCTGTCCCTTTCATGTCAAGGCCCTGCTGCCTTGCATGTCGACTTCATCCTTGGGCAGGCTTTCTCTATCCAGGGATAAATGTGGTCACAGTAGTGTTTGGCCACATCTAACTGGAAATCAGCAGTCGGCCATGTTTCTAACCTTAACACTGGTCTGAGAGGTGTCATCTATCGGCCAGGGCTGGGTCCCATGTCCACCTCTGGAGCCATAATGTAGGTTCATACAACCAACAAATAGTAGAGGGACTCTTTGACAAGAACTTAGAGTTGGCTATTTGGGAAAGGGAGAAAGGACAAATATCTGAATCCGTGTTTTGATATTATAATAGAACACTGGAGGCAGGTTGCTCTATAAAGTAAAAAGTATATTTAGCTGACACCTCCGGGGTTTAAGAGCCTAGCCCTGGTGTGAAGTAGGCTCTAGTGAGGACCTTGGGACAGGTGATATAGTGAGGGCAGTGGTGAGAGTGCAGGAGCATGGAAGTGTTGGAGGTAACCTAATGGGGCAGCACCCCCAGAGACCCAGTCACCTTGAACTTGACTCAACCCCTGAGGGTTTCCCACCACTTCTCCACAGCACCAGGCTGGGAACAAGCTTCTCACACAGGCATCTTGGAGATGCAGATGAGTCATCCCCAGAGCACAGCAGCTGGAAGACCCACGACGGATGCTCTCGGGGAATCTTCAGTAACTTCCGGTATGTACATTACCATTCCATGTAGCCTGGCCATCTCCAGTTGAAGTGGTGCTTGCTAGTAAAGGCTGGTTGGGAATCTTAGTCGCTCTTTCCTTAGAGTAGGAGGAGAAGCTGTCTGAGAAGAATGAAGAGCTTCTAACTTGCTCTTGCTTATCTTTCCCTCTAAGGACGCAAAGGGGATGTTGTTAGATGTACTTCATGGGCAAATCTTAGGCTTTCCAGAGTGTGTTGTTTTTTGAGATTTTAGGAATGACAAAATGAATCCCCTCTGGCTGAGTGCCCTGAGGAAAATGCTGCAGGTGCCTGGTTATTCCTGCTCCAGCTCTGCCCTGTGTGCACGGTCGGATAGCTTGACTAGAGGATGGCAGGAGGCTGTCTAAGACTTTCTGGCTGGTTAGATATGCACATGCACAAACACAGAACTGTCCACCAGCGAATGACAGTGTCTAAGTGATATCTGCAAATGATCCATGTGTGTAAAGTGGGAACTCGTGGTCTCAGCAAACCTTAGCCCCCACATATTGAGTTCTAACTGCATACAGGGTGACTTGCTTGTACTGGGATATAAATACAAACATAGGAGTGACCCCTTAGGTGACGACCTGCTTAGGGTAGTTCACATATCAGAAGAATTAAAAGAAAACACAGATAAAGACCCAGAAAGTGAAGTTAGCAGGAACTTTATTTATTTATTTTTGTGTATTGAGTACAGGGTCCACCGGGTCTCACTACACAGATCAGACCTGTAGTGATCCTGTTTTCAGCCTCCCAAGCACTGGGATTACAGGAACTCTATATGCTTAAGCAAAGAGAGTTTCATTTCTAGACCAGCTGGCAGGATGAATGGGATAGAACTGAAAATCACAGTTAGGGCTTTGCCCCAAAGCTCTCCGCACGGGGGAGCTTGGGCGTGGATGTCCGACACTGGTGATTCTGAGTTTGCCTCCAGGCACGTGCCATTAGTATGCGTGATGTCAGACCCAGGAAGCTCCTGCAGTGGCTGCTCTTCTTTCCACTTGACCAGAGACTCAGCTTTGTGGGTCCTTCTCTGGGTCTATATGACTCCGCTTGGCATTCAGCTTGCGTATGTAAAGGGTGCAGCTTCGGTCAGCAACGAGAATGACCATATGATGTTCAAAGCCCCCGCGTGGGCCTTCCTCTTGTTGGCGGTTGAAGTCCTCTGGTCCCTATGCGCAGTGGCCATGCTCTTTCACAACCTTCCTCTTGGAAATCAGCAGAGGAATGTTGACGTCAGTGCAGAGACTTCTGTGCGTGTCTATGGTGGATGCGGAGAAAGAGCGCATCAGAAAGATGAGAAGGCTTGTGCCAACTTAGAATTCTTCATAAATGCCAGATTTTAATGGGCGCCCGAACCACTGAGGAGGACGGTAAATTAATGAGAGTGGGATTTGTGTCCTTCATTTAGCTGAGAGCAAGAGAGGCTGCCTTTCAGGGAGGAAGTTTTCAGACCAGTGACTACAGGGCTGATCATCCATTGTATTGAGACAAACAGGACTTCCCAGGGATTGAGGAAGACCAGTGTCCCATCCAGTTCTTATTTTATAAAAAAGGTTTTATTTATTTATTTGAAACAGGGTTTCAGTTTGCAGCTTGGACTCCCAGTGATCCGCCTGTCTCAGCCTCTCCAGCACTGGGGTTACAGGTGTGCACCACCACGCCTGGTTTCAGGGGCTGGCATGGCGGCATGGCATATGGTACTGGGGAGAGAACCTGGGTCCTTGTGCTTGCCAGTAGGTGATCAGACCACCCAGCTATCACCCCAGCCCCCTATCCAGTTCTTGAAGATCCTGGTAGATTGCAAAATGAAAGAAATTTGCTAGAGTTCTAAGAGTTAAGATACGTTTAAAGTGTTTTCTTAAGCAAATTTTTGCTTTTGACACTAGCAAATGGAAGGGCCAAGCGGATCCTCCATGACAATGCTTCTAGTAACGACCCATTGGGCAGCTGTGAATGTGAGACCAATGCTGCAAGGGCAGCGGGCACAGGGCAGGGAGG
>NDGN011539386.1:273-13557 GCA_002564285.1 Tympanoctomys barrerae | reverse complement strand
CTATATATCTATCCCAACCACTTTGAATACACAGATACAAAATGGACATTCATCTGCATACCCATTTTTTTTTTGCTAAGTTCTGTTATTTGAATACTATAGGTATGTTAACTCAGCAAAATATTCTAAAAGAGTCCAGTAGCCCACAATAGTATGGGGTCTTCTGCTTAAAACTGGCGATGTCAGAAATTGATGACCTGAGTCCCCCACAGCTCAATATAACAGCATGGCTTTATTTCTTATATATATATTTTTTATACCAGACATCTTATTTTAAAAAGGATGAAATGGAGTCTACAGGGACAGTCACCTTCTTAAACTCATGACAATAGCCAGGGCTTTACCCGCAAGCTCAGCTTTCAAGGCCAGAAGAAGGGACCCATCAGGAAAGAAACTGATCAAGAAGAGCCTTGTTAACAGAAGCAAAACTCATCTAACTCTGAGCGGCCTCCGCCCTTGAATCTGGAGCCTGCTCAGATGAGGGGTGAATGGCCTCCTCCTCCTTCCCATGCTGACCTGAGCGGCAGAGGCTGGCGCGGGTGCTCAAGCGCTGAGGCAGAGGCGCAGACCAGTGCGAGCCTCACATTTCTGGCAGAGACTGCGTTCAGAGGCACAAGCGTCAGCAGCACAGAGCCCAGAGGCTCACTGAAGTACCCGTGCAGCCCCGCGGCCAGGAGGGGGTTCTAGAGCCCCGCAGCTCCCAGGAGCTTTTCCCCACGCTGCCCTAGCACAGCTCAGCCTCCTTGGCCAGAAACAGAGCAAAACATTTTATATGCTTTATTATACATGTATTCATATACATCAAAAGAATCATATCAGTTCACATGCTGCTCTCTGATTTACTATGCTCTTCATAAGACATCTCAACAGCCCATAGTTTTGGCCTATAGGTCCATCCATCCATTCTTTTTTGTCTTCTTCTAGGCATCGAATTTTTATACAGTGCTCATTAAATTCTCATCACTATGCTGCTTATTGACCTTATTATCATTGTTAATCCCAGCTGTTACCCGGATGAATATAATATTTGAGGTAATGGAGATATGCTGTAAGAACTACAGGGCATTTGGATTGATAAAGTCCATCTATTGCATCAAAATTAAGATTGGATACTAGTAGATAAGGGAAAAAAATCAAATGTCAAGGTACTGCATTCTGTGACATTGTTTATCTTGTGAGAGGCATGAGATCACATTGATCAAGTATATGTCCTTTATTAGCTTTCAATGTAATTACCCACCATTCTGGGTGAAATAATTATTGTAAGTCATGCAGCAGCACACATGACTGTACAACTCCTTTCAAAGGAAGTTAGATAATAGGTCCTGCCTGAGCAGATGGCGGAGCAACACAAGGGAGTGGGTGGGACATTCATAGGACTTCTATGAACTCTTTACAGACAGACACACAACATTTGAAAAAGTTGCCTAAGACAGTAGGCTTGAAAACATGACAAATGGCTAACCTCAGAGGCCAGGGGCAAGCCCAGGCCAGCTGAGGCTCGGTTGGCCACAGAGACAGCGTGTTCTACCAGAGCTCCTGCGTGAAATGCCGAACTGATGCACTGCGCAGATCTCAGCGTGGCGCCGCTGCTGTACAGCAGCTTTCCCTAATCCACTGATCCCTAATCCCAAGAACACGCAGGCTTGAGATTCTCACGTGGGCCCTGCCTGGTGCTGGGGAAACCCTGGGTCTACACTGCCCATCTTCTCTTGTCAAACACGTGCCCTGCCTACGGAGAGCTCCTCTGCTTCTTCCACAACCAGCGCTCTGTTCTCCTCGAGGGTGTGCCTGGGAAAGTACAACTCATCTGCAAACCTTGGCCATGAGAACGGATGCCCCGTGTCACTTGATCAAAGACAACAGAGCTGTTCATGTGCGCGAGTCCTCTCCCTGAGGAAATGAGTCACCCCGCGGAGCCCGGCTGCGGTGGCATCACACGGAAACTGAACCAGAACTCGTGGGCTGCTCTCAAGTGGAAGAGAACTTGGCGGGGAGCCAGGAAAAGGTGCAGCGGGAGCCAGAGTCCTCATCCAAGCAAGATTTCCCAGTCAGTCCTCTTGCTATAACTGTCTCTCTTGCTTTCTCTTTTCAAAGCTGTTTTTCCTATTGTAAATAATCCCATTAAATGAGCATCATTATCTCTCATTTCAGACAAGGCGCCCTTTCATGGCCTTCAGCAGTAATGAAAGGGAAAGGAACGCACAACCAGAAAGATGAGGGGTGTGGTGCGCTCCACCAAGCAGGATGCGGGAGGCGGAGGCGGAAGCGGGGAGGAGCTGCGGGCCCTGAAGACCAGCCCAGTATAGCAAACTTGCCTGGCCGCTGGGACGACTTCCCCACAGATAGTGCCGACGGCCATCAGAACAAGAGGCATAAAGATGAAGACATACAGAAGGCTGTGCTCGCGGTCCCAACTAGAGAACTAGGTAGGAGCCTGAGTTCTGTGAACAGAAGAGAGTGCCTGATGGCCGAGGAACACACCTCGCACAGCCGCCAGCGTGATAACTGATCTCCAGGTAGCTTAGCTCTTAGCTCTGGACAGCATGAGGAGATTTTTTGCTGTTAGTCCAGGTGAGTGTGTTATGAGATAGGTGATCAGGTGAGCTGACACAAAATAAACATTTTAAAAGGCTCATCTTAAAATAAAGTGCTTAGGGATAAGTCTTTGACCATGCTTATAACTAGATTTTTGGAATCAAACATCCAGACCAGATTGGTCCATCACCAAGTTTTCTCTTCAGGTTTTTAAGAACAGGCAGTGCGTTTCAAGGAGAGCGAGATAGCAGTCAGGTAGTCAGCAGGGATTATTGGTTAAAATAAAAGCGCATGGACCCAGACTGCATGATGCAAGTTATCTCTGTCATTTAATAATGCCAAAGTGTGGACGAGTTACTTAGTTCTCTGTAGCTCTGTTTGTCGTCTGTAACTTTGGGGAGACGGAAAACACAGAAGATTGATGTGGCCATGCTGGCCCTGCCCCTGGGCGTGCTGAGAAGGCAATCGGGACTGGGCGTGGTGGCATGTGACTGCAATCCCAGCACTTGGGAGGGTAAAAACAGGAGAATCACTACAAATCCAATCTCCGTAGTGAGACCCTGTAGACCCTGTACTATAAACAAAAAAGAAAAAGAAGAAGAAGGTTGATATGAAGAGTAGGTAGCTTGGTGTTGATGACCTAGAAGAGTGCTGGCACTTTGTGAATATAGTGCTCAAGAACTGACATCAAAGAACTACTGGCAAATACAAAGACTCGCTGGTAAACACAAAGAGCACCAGCATCTCCTCACGTGCTGTCACACAGGAGCAATTCATGAGCAGATGACGCAGGCAGTGGTTCTTCCTGTGTACTGACTTGCTTCCATAGATGAAGTACTAATATTTTGTTCAGAATCATTTGAAAAATAATGCCTTGGCATCTGCATGACCTTCAGAAATTCAGATATAGCTTGCTACCCAGATTGGATATCTAGATAGCGGTTCCAGTCACGGAAGTGTTAGGTTCCCTTTCTGCCATTTAATCAGAGTTCTTTAAGGGTAGATTGAATCAGGGAGGTTTGAATAATGCTTGGGCAGTGGCAGTGAGAGAGAAGCACATAGAAAACTGTACCATTACTTTAAGTATGGATGTAAAAATATGAATCTCAAAAAGACAGGTTTTCAAAGCAAAAAGCTTATTTCTCATTCAGATCCCTCAATCAGACAGGGGAGACTCAGGTAAAAGCAGTGTTTGATCTGTTCCGCACGTCAGGTGCTCTCAGTGAGAGGGGCCTCGCTCTGAGTGTGCCGTGGACAGGTGCAGGTGTCATTCTGTGCTCCCAGTGATAGGGGCCTGAGGGGTGAGTAAGTGACATTAGTGTCCTTCAATGTAATGATAGTCTGACATTAAAGTCTTGTGTCATGTCCCTCATAACTTCTGTATTTCAGTAGACATTCATATATTCAAAACACTGGTATCATTCTTGGCAAGGGATCCCTTCTTCACTCAGAGGACCTTCTCACGCCTTCTCATATTATGTTAACAACACTAGTCTGTCACTCTGTGGGTTAATGGTAGGTTCTCACTCCAGTGTTTGCTTCTGTGTCGGTTCTCTCCTTTTTCTGTCTGGCTTGGCAGGAATGCCTTCCGGTCTACTCACAGCTCTTCACTCGACGGTAGTTATTTTAAGTAGGTAAAAGAAATCAAATTAATCATTGGAAGTTCTAACATAGTAGTGCTCAAGATTCTCCAACTTGTAATACATATTATTTTATTATCAGTTGGTTCTATTTCTCTTTTATAAAAAGTCTTTTTATTAAAAATTTAAATTACATGTGAGATGATATTTTATATTTATGAATTTCAATTCAGAATAGGAAGCATACATGTATATATAACTATTATACTTGTGCATGGATATATGAATATTTCAATGAATATTTTATAAGTTATATGTGTGCATGACATACCTATCTATGTGTAGTGATATACATATATATGTAGCAAAGTGTAGCATAAGCACATATATTATAGCATATGTATTTTATCATATCATAATGTATACCATAAATAATATTGATGCAATAGGTTATATTTACCTACTCACAAATGTGCCATATCATACATATCATGTATGAATGAGTCAAATGCACATACTGCATACATGTTGTATGTCATGTGCACTACACACATTTGACTACGTGTATGTATTTGCATCATAGCTGTGTGTGTGTGCAAATGAATTATGTGGCTTTGTAGGACGTCACATAGATATTGTAAAAACATGCACATGTTTTGAGTGTCTTATTCATGTACATGTTACATGGATGGTATATGCTCATGTACAGTCTGTTGCATGTTATATGTAATATTCATATATGATTCATATCTCACAGGAACGTATAATAGTTACATAACACCTTGGTGTGATGCATGAGCTGGTAGGAAGAGAAGCAAATCCCTCAGATGCATGTTATCTGTGAGGACACGCCCCGTGAAGATGCAGTGTAACAAGGCCCTGCTGTGATGCGCCGTTAGCTTGTTATTGCTCCTCAGGAAACTTAAAACTTTCATCACTTGATTCATATTTCCAGGATATATTGGTCAAACTCAGCAAAGCTAAAAATACCTGAAAACAATGGGCAAGTGCATAAATGGGGCAATGCACTTGCTGATTCATCTCTAGCAACAGAACTGAAGCTGTACAGGGAAACGGAAGGTCTGGGTAGTGTACTCACACCCTTGCATTCTGCACTCTTAGGTCTAAGCCAAAGCTCAGAGTATTCTACGATCCCCATTTACACTGTCGTATTGGTGCATAACTCAACCTCCCACATCTAGCTGAGGCTAGCATCAGAAGTCCCCAAAGGCACAAGGTAAGGTACTCAGACATGGGAGTTCACTGAAACACACGGGCTGTGGCGTGGGCCCAAAGATGCACCTTGGGAGCTCCAGCTACATGTGGTTTGGCCCCTAAACAGAAGTTCTGTGAGTTGACAAACACCGTGTAAATCTCCAACGTCCTTGTGTTTGCAAATGAGTCGCTGAAGCATCACGTTCAAGGAGCTCCCTTCAGCTTATGAGACTGGATGCTCCATCTTCAGATCATCTGTTGGAGTGATAAACATCTGTAGGTCACAGGATCAAGGAAGTCCAGAGGTAACAGAGTTCAGCCCATATAAAATATACCCAGGCGGGGTCCACTTTTGGCTTTTAGTTTTAGCTAAGTTGATGATGTTACTTCCTGAAGGCCTAGTGAAGGTTTGTAAGATGTATTTGTGTCTTCCATTGGCTCTGGCTCCCAAAGCCAGCCCTGTCTCAGGATTAGGACTGCAGGGCTCCTGAGAAGAAAGGGACACTAAGAAGAACTGCTAGAGCTATGGCAGTCCCCGCCTGCTGTGGTCGCACATTCAGAAGGTCACCCAAGGTTAGGGTGGAGGTAAACTGCAGGTGATGAGGGCCCACAGTTCTGGTAGGACAGCAAGAGGGAGTTTGATATTTTTCTGAGAAATTGAAAAATCTACCTTTCCAGCTTATTGTGACCACTTTTAACTCCTTCACTTCCTATGTGGTCCCAACTGTCCCTCTAGCTGCATAGATCCAATGCTTTTCAGGGACTTTTTTGCCCCCTTGAAGTGGCCACCTGGAGCACTGGGCTGAGAAGCAGTAGAACCTTGAACCTAGATGCAGGCTACATAGGAGGAGAGCTGAAGCGGTAGCTCGCATCATGATCTGGGGAAGCACCTCCGTCATGGGCTGGAGGAGTCTGGAGCCACACAATTTTTGTTTCAATGGCCTTTTTCTTGCAGACTAGTTCTAAAGAAAATGCAGTTAAAAAGCCCATTGAACATTGCCACCATTGTGCTTTCTCTTCTTTTCTTGGCATTCATAGAGGATATAAATAAACGAAAAGGAAACACAAGGGACCCTCTTAGGGAGTCACTTTCTGGCTGCATTCTGACTTCTAGTTGCCTCCGCCCTCCTGGTTTGCTCAGAAAGTGGGGGGACGGAAGAAGTTTTAGTAGGACCGCTAGTGTCAGAAGGAGTTCCCACTGAACTCTTCTCTTCTATTCAGGGTAAATCTTCATTTGTGGCTTTCTGCCGTCCTCTGTTCCAAGTAGTATCCCAGTGCGCTAACATGATGCCCCAGCAGCTACTGGTACTAGAGCTTTTTGCTTCCTATTTCAGTTCCAGTTCTCTCTCTTGGCCTTCTTGCCCTGTACCCAAGAACTATACCTGTGTGTTGCCTTGCTGTCTCCTGGTGGTTGAATTTCATCCATGGGTGGCAGGGCAGAGTGTGTCCGTAGAGATAACATTGGATGAAGGTTGAGAGGCCATATGGCACCTAGTGCTTGGCTATTTATTTCTCAAATTCTGTACCACTGAGCTACCACAATCTGATACTTCTAGAAGTAGACCAGAAAGCCAAAGTGTCAGATTCTGTTAACTGCTCACTCGTCTTCCAGCAGATGAGAATTAACGTTGCTCTCCTCTGCGCTGGGCCTCTCATTCTCCACCCAATCATTCTCACACTAGTGTAGTCTTTATTAGATCATCTTTCATTGTCTAGCTGTCTAGCTAGTGTGCAACCTATGTCCTTGTGCAAATCCTTATGATAATGTATCCACGCTTCTGATCTTCTGCCTTTTATAGACAGTATTCTTTTTGCAGAATATCCTACCCACATAGTGAATGTGTTTGGCAGAACAACAGCTCCCAGATATATCCACACTTCCAGCAAAAGGGGCTTTGCACATCCAAGAAGAACAGGACCTGGAGTTGAGATGGTATCTGGGGTTATTAGGTGGGCCTGCTATAATCACCCAGGTCCTCAAGGAATAGAGAACACTTCCCAGCGATGTGCGAAGGGTGATATGACTACAGAAGGAGTAAGCAACACTGCTGATGTTGAAAAGGGAAATTGTGTTAGGTACAAGCCAGGCCATCGGACAGCCTCTAGAAGTTGGAGAAGTCAAGGGAATAGATTATCTCTCAGCTCCCAGATAGGAACACACCCAAGTCTAAGCACTGCCTATATTCAGGGAACACAATGTTGAACTGCCTAACAGAACTATAAGATACTAGGTGTGTTATTTTAACCTACTAAGTTTATGGGAATGATTATGACAGAAAAAAGAAACCAATGTAATATAAACCCTCTTGGGTCTAGCCCAAAGACTTTTATACTCACTCAAGAAATGATCTGATTATACAAGTACCTAAAAAATATTAAATGTTGCTAATGAAGGAACTAAAACAAAAACAACAAGCAGGAGGAAAATTTGAGGAAAAACTAGAAGAACTTCAATCAATAATTATTCCCTTATAACAAAAGCCCGTATTATATAATTAATTTTCTTAAAGTTAAGATTTCCTTATTAAAGGAAAGTACCATAAAGAAACAGTAAATCACCACGTAGAAGTTATTTAATAGTCTAGAGATAAAAATTGTGATCGGAACATAAAGTTTAAACCTAAAAAGGACATTACACAAACAGTCACATTGGCATAAGCCCCCTCAAGTTACACCTGCTCATTTTGGACACAAGCATCCTATTGTTGTTTCCACTTCCTGGAGCAGCTCTGGAAGTCCTCTTTCCTGAGTGTCTTTAATCTCATTGCCAAGAATATATGGACCAGAGCACGCTGGAGTGTGCTTTCTGAGACACATTTCAATTGAATGGCACTCAACACAGCATTCGTGCAATTCCTGGCCACCTTCTCCTGAATCAAGAATTTTATTTAAAAAAAGTTATTTATTTATCTATTTATTTATTTAGTATTATTTTAGGGAAGGTTCAACAGGGTGTTCAGGGTCTCACTATTAGATCGGACTCAATGATCCTCCTGTTTACAGCTTCCCAAGAGCTGGGATTACAGGCCTGCACCACCACACCCAGTCTCAATTGCAGTGTCAGCATGGCCCCTGGGGGCGGGGCCAGCACAGCAGGTCCCAGAACCCCCCACCCTCTGCCTGTGTCTGCTTGCAGGTGCTTTAATCCACTGAGCTAGGGTTCGGGAGATAGCTCAGTAGAATACGCCTGGTAAGTGCAAGGGCCTGAGTTCAATCCCCGGTTCCGGTAAAAAAAAAAAAAAAAATCCGCTGAGCTATTTGGCTGGCCTGAATGAAGAATTTTAAACCATACTGATTTTCTCTTTTTAGCTTCCATTTTTTTTTAATGTATGTAGTACAGGGTCTATAGGATCTCACTACACAGATCAGACTCGCAGTGCTCCTCCAGTTTGCAGCCTCCCGAGTGCTGGGATTACAGGCCTGCACCATCACGCCCAGTCTCAGTCGCCCTCTCAGCATGCCCCGGGGGCAGGGCTAGCACGGCATGCCAGGGATCAAATCCCAGCAGCTGCGTCTGCCTAAGCAGGCGCTTTAGTCCATTTTTATTTTTTATGGAAAATGAATTAATAAGAGCCTAATTAATATTAATTATTGGCTCAGATAAGTGAAAATAGTGCTCTTAATCTTGACCTGTAGTGTCAATTCTTTGTATGAAAAATAATTGTATTTATTGTCCTTTGCTTTGATTTTACAGAGCACCCTACTGCAGGGACTTTAGGTAGATCCTGCCCTCAGGCTACTAGGCTCCTAAGTCAACAAGGACTCAGAGGCCTGGGAGGAAGGTCAAGGGACTCGGTGTGCCTTCTTTTCACAAAGCTGCAGCGAGTAGACATTTACCTTTAAGAATGCAAATAATCCTCAGACAAAAAAGAACTCTGCCATTTTCTGCTAACATCGTGGCCCAGAATTTGCTGCCAAATGTGGGTGCCTTGGAAAGCCAGCGCATGTGAGGAGCAGACCTCACCCACTGATACAGAACAGGAAAAAAGGCTCAAAACACAAATGCAAAACCAAAGAGATACTGTGGGCAAAATCACGGCAAGTCCCCAGATACTTAATTTCTTCCTCTAGTTTTTATAGCTTTAGATGCTCTCAATATCATATGGGAATGGGGGTGGCCTCGTGGTGTTCGGGCGAGCACACCTTTCTGCTCACCGAGATTTTATCAGTTATTCTGGTGCAATGTTATTATAAACTGTTGTTGATTATTGGATTCTGCTGGGCATGTGAGGGTGCCAGGATGTCAGTTTTACATTAAAAGAATGTCGTGTGGGAAAGCTAAATACGGAAATAAAGCACGTGTTCAATTAAGGCTTTGTTCTTCCCCGAGTTAATATTTTAGAAGAGTGTAGGGCTCCAGATACCTATGGGAGTTACTAATATTTTCCTAAAATTATTCTTATTCTTATAAGTATTAGTAAATATTCATTTGTGTTTCTAATTAACTTGAACAGGTGGTATTATTCTACCTCTCGATTGTATGTTCCAATGCAGATACTTAGAAAGTAATTGTGCCATCTATGCATTTCGCTGAATAGCTAAAACTAAAAACAAGAGAAGAAAATAACTAGAATATTATACGTTCTGGAAGTAGAGATGAAGGAAGACTTGGGAAGTAAAAGCAGAGAATTTAAAAAGAGAAAAATAAGCAAATAAACAAGCCGTCTCGAACTAGAAGTGAGCAAAGGTGACAGAAAAGCCACCCAGTGTTGAGCTCAGGCCCGAATCAGCCGACCCCGAGCCCTAAGTGCAGGAAGGAACCCTTGGCTCTGGGTAACTGACGGCCGGAGATGCGGGAGGGCCTTCCTGGGGCTCACAGCTTGTCCACTAGAGGGGACCGTGAAGGCAAACGAGAGTGGCAGGAAAGTCATCCCCCACCAAAGGGTGTTTTCTGTTTCTCCGGGGGAAGCTTTGTTTCCATTTTGCAGACCCCGTTAGTAATGAAAATGTCCTCTGCCTTCCCTTCCAGCCTCCAAAGCTCAGTGCTGGGAGGTTTTCCCAGTGGCCTCTGCCACCCTCGCCCAGCAGCAATGTCGCCTAGGTGAGGAGCCACAGGAAGCTGCCCAAGGTTGTGAGTAGGGATTCATTTCCCTCCTTGTTGGGGAAAGAAGAGGAACAGAGATGAAAGAAAAGATGCAAGAGGTCTATCTCTTTCGGAGGACAGGTGCTCGCTGTGTCCACCACCACATCCTCCGTCTTTTCTGAAAGTAACCATCAGGTCTCTAACAAAAAGAATGCTATCTCTTTCAAAATAGGTCAAATGTGGAAGCAATATAAAATGCTATTTTTCACATTTTTGTTCCAGTCATGGCCCTGGAGTGCTTGCTGCCACAGGCCCACTTAGGTCGCAGCTTCTGGAGAGTGCCCTTAAGTTCTAATGATAACTGTAATGATATTTTGTGGGATCCCCACTGCTTAAACAAAGACGGAATTTATAATGCGCCTCAGAGCATCAAAAATGGATGTTAGAAAACATTAATATTACTATTTTTATCACTATTTAGTGAGCAGCTTTGGAAGATGTGAATATTACCAGGATCATTATTCTGGTGAGATAACGGAGAAGAAGAACTCCATGTGGCAAAGAGACGTCGAGGGGGAGGGAAAGAAATGGATGGGCCTATTTTTCCAAGTTCTTTCAATCAGGCTTAACTGGAAAAATAATCGCAGTGGCTAAGAGAGTCAGAAGTCAGGGTAATTAAGTGAGTAAATGAGGCCGGTGTCATCTGGATTTTGCATCTTCCTTCATCCCTTTGTTTGCTCTGCCTTTCGCCTCGGCTGGGTCTCTGCAGCGATGTTGTTTATTCATGGAGGGCATGCCACAGTTTTTAATACTGGAGGGAAAATCTGAAACCCTTCATCTGCCTGGCCAGTGTGGAGACGGGAGAGAACACAGGGGGATCAAAGTGATAGGAAGACAACAGGGGTTTCATTAAAATGTTCCGTTCTCTGCCCGAGGACAGAGCAGGGAGAAAAGGGTGAAAAAAATCATCTAGCCCAAACAAGTTTAACTTAAAAAAAAAAGCAGCGAACCACCTGTGGTCTCCTTGGAAACAGGCAAGCACACCCTCCAGCCACCTTTTAATGAAACCCCAGAGCCCCTTTATTAATTTATTAAAGAATCTATTTTCTGAAGATTCATAAACCTCATATAACTCATATTCCAACACATCTCTGCTATGCTAATGGCATGCACTTCTATGAATAATTAATTATTTAATTAGTAATAATTAGAGGTTGTTGTACAGGTCAAACCATTGGACTGACAGCATGCGATTGTCAAAATGTCATTCGAATTAATGGAACCGCGTTTCAACACAGTGATTCATCACTTAGGGTGGTTAGCTACTCACTCCCTCTCAGAGGCATGCAATGTATAGAATAAAGCATGCAGCTTGAGCATCCTACAGGAATCATGCAGTGTTTCGGAGAGTGTGGATGCAGGCTGAGCTAAGCAACTGAACTGATGCCACTCCGACGTTACAGCAGCAAGCCACGGGCACGCACCGCGTCCCTGCGACTGCTAAGTTGCTTCTTAGACACAGCTGATTGTGGGGCAAAACACGCACTGGGAGTGAGTGATTCATTGTCTGAATACATTTGTTGGGTAGTTCTTGTCAAATAGCCCTCCAAGGCGATCACTCGTATTCTAAAACAACTTGGTCTCATACTGCGCTGGGCAAGGCCTTGCCATTGGCTGCCTCCGCTTGTCCCGCTCCTATCCTGCTTGGAGAAGCACCTGACCTCCCTGGTGGAAGGAGAGGAGAGAGCGCGACAAGCCTCGCTCTGCCAGAGCCGGCTCAGCGGCGCCCTCCCGTCACTTCAGTTGGGCTCTGCAGGCTCCAGGGTTTCTTTTGCCCGTGAAGCTAGTGTTAGCAAGCACACTGTAGACAGCTCGAATCACGGCCACCGTTCCTTTTTCATGTATTTAACACAGGGTTTCACTACAATGCCCCATTATGAACAGGGTAGTGAAACGCCTGACTCAGAAACTGTCAATAATGAGCGACAGTCATTATTAATTCATATTTTAAGATTCATTCTGTACATGCTAAGGCATATAGTTCACAAGGTAAAAATTTCTGTCCTCAGGATTGAGATCAGGAAACTAAGCCGGGCATAATCTGTCTAATCCTTAAAGCTGGGGTTACAAATTTTTTTCTGAAAGAGACAGACAGCATGTTTTTGTCCGTGGGCTCCTCTGGCCTCTCGTGTGAAAGCAGCCGTAGACAGCGCAGAAGCACATGATCACAGAGGTGTGCAGGGGGCGGTGGCCTGGCTGGACGTGTGGCTCAGTGCTGTCAGCCGATTGTCTAGGCCTGCTGGCCGTACGAGGGACATCGCGCCTCCTCAGTGCATAACAGTTGGATTAATTAAATGCTGAATAAATGGATAAATATATGCGGCACAAGACCTTGCCTCTTGACACTAGCCCTATAGCTGGACCAGATATTATGTATTTAATTAAGTTTACAGTACTTAAAATTGAATGGAACTTATTTTGAGTTTTATATACAAATCTCACATTTACCTACTAAGATACTAATGTAGGAACACTTTATTTTTTATTTTAAAGGAAAGAAAAATAAATAAGTGAAACAATAATATAAAATTTCAAAGCAAGATTGTAAGAGAGTAACCAAGCTTCATATATTGGATGTTATTATCTTCAAAACAGTTGCTCAAATTATTATATGGTATAGATATGAAAAAGTGATGAAACAGTTTAGGCATATGCTTTTCTTTTCAATGAGCTATTAGCAGTTAGTAGTACAACTATCATAACTATCATGTGTGTAAGTATACATCTTTTTCATTTTTTTCCATAATTTTATTGAGAGACAAATAGCAATCAGACAGTTTCAAATCAAATTGTTAGGACAGTTTAAATAATTAACACATTGCATACTCTCTTCCTAGTGGCTATTTGCTGTACAAGATGCAGACATGA